>MCJB01000847.1:47781-129041 GCA_002018475.1 Nicotiana obtusifolia | reverse complement strand
CGGTTAAATAGGGTATTCGACATCTATATATGTCATTTTGTCGGCTTTCTTTACTATATGTCTAGATATATGAATTCTTATTCATCTTTGGGTTGTGTGACTAAATAAAAAAAAGATCTAAAAGTCGAGTTAAGTTTTCAAGCTTATTCAAAAGAAAAGAAAGCATACAAGGTTCCACGAAACAATTGTATGCGATACGAATGTAATTATGAGATCATGAGAATAAGAGTACCTATGAGCCAAGATTGGCTAAGTTCTTGTTATGGCCTACTATGTGCATACAAAGTTCATATCATACATAGCATATTATGCATGGACTCCGAGCTATAATCGGAGGTAAGGGGCCTATTTGCCCGGAAAACTATATATATTGTACAGATGGCCACATGTTGGCAATATGATACCGGTCAGCTACCGAAAGAGACCGCCATCGCTAGCATTTGGTTGGGTATGTCATGCATTTGCATTAATATATATATGTATTCACGACATACGATTACACAAACATACCATGCATATTTGATTACTATGAAGTAGGATGTCGACCATGGAGGCTATCAGAGTTTCAGTGTCAAGTGGTATCCCTATTACTTTGTTTACATCAGCTATGTATGACTCTACTGCCTGCCTTACATACCAGTACATTTTTATTCGTACTGATGTCTCGTTGCCTGGGGACACTCCATTTTTGTTTCGTGCGTGCAGGTCTAGATAGTGACTCTGATCGACCCCTCCGCTAGGAGTTCGAGGTTCAGCTGTGAGTAGGTAACCTCCACCTCTTCCTGGAGCTTACATAGAGTGGTTACTTTTGTTATACAGTTTGGGTATAGTCGGGGCCTTGTCTCGACAGTGCTTGTGACACTGTTAGAGGCTATTGTGGACACAGTATTCTGGGTTTCTTTTTGTAGCTTTCAGTTTCCAGCCCATAGGCTTGGCATGTATATATATGTGTGTAGGCATGTATGTCTCCAATCGGGGCCTCGTCGGCCAGCTAGTACTTTATTATTTTTGCTCGCCTACCTTTGTTATATGGCTTATTGTTATGCAGGTCATGACCTTAGCGGTCCAGGCTTAGTATTTCAGATGTTGTGCTGCCCGATCTGTTGGGCCCTCAGTTTAGTTAGCTAGTATGTTTAGTGGCTAACTCGATTGAATATAGTATCGAGTGCCAGTCGCGCCTCCCCTAGTTTGGGGCGTGACATGACTATTCCGAATAAGCCTTTTCTCAATAGATATATGTTCAATATGTATTCCAAATGCTCTTGTCATGTTATGTTACCATTTGAGAATGTGTTCAAAGTATGGGTTGCGAATCTAAATTTTATGACTTCATGTCTTGTTTCAAATGAAAGCTATTATGCCAAATTGTGTAAGAAATCTCAATATGCTTAAGACCCTTATTTGCTCACATGTGTATTAATAGTCTTGAGTAGAAATGATTTGTTGTTGATTATCTGTGATGATGTTTGAAAGTGAAAGGCGTGAGCATGAAATATCAAATATGGCCAACGTGCCAAGAATGATATTAAATTTGAGGCCAACGAAATGAAGAAGCGTGTAAAAGATATTGAAATGTGTTTAATGTCCTCTATGTATTAACCATTTTTTTTCGGAGTATCATTAGTTACCAAGGAACGGTAAGTTGAAATAACCTAACCCTAAAGCTACACATGCCGGTGTATGAATGAATTGTGATTATTCCCCTTATCTGGGATGAGATCGATGTGATGAGAATGTTCCCCTTGTTTTAGATGAGATGATTGTTAGAAAAGGGTAAGGTCGATCCACGTGGCATTGTGATGAGAGGGCCAAGCCGGTCGGGTCGTGATCGGACACCATACCACACACATAGTGGAGACTATGCTGTAAATTGTAATTGAAATTATGATTGAGAGTTTGATTGTAATTACACCTCCATCCACACACATTAGGGTGAGGCGGCGGGGCCGCTTTATGTAGACTGAATGTCTTATGGTGAGACGGCCTAGCCCACCGGGCGCGTGATCGTACCCGTTCTAAAATGACGGTGGTATATCGGTGCTACAGATCTCCCAACCTGAAATATGGAAATTTAATTGAAAACTTTTTTTGTCCCTAACTTGATGTTTAGGTATTGTTTGAGGCTCCCATTAATTCTTGGATTGTTCCTCCTTGTGGTATTACTCGTTCAATGAGAGGGTGCTTAGTCATATATGCTAGTACTATTCCATATGTACTAACGTCCCTTTTGCAGGGGACGCTGCATCTTTAATGGATGCCGGTGATTCTACAACAGGTGGCATTGTTCGGTGATTGCACTACACCCTCTTCCCAGCAGATTTAGTGAGCCCCACTTTATTTCGGGGTCTTCTGTCTTTTGTTCCTCATGTATTGTTTTTGACGTATAGCCGACAACTTTTGTCGGCACTATAATAGTACTACTTCGTAACTATTAGAGGCTCCGTAAGCAGAGTGTGGGTTGTATAATGATGTTGGGAAAATCAAACTAGTTTTGTTGTGTTTGAATCACTTGTTTCACTTCCACTATGAAAGTCCATGTATTTTGAGACTTTAAAATGACGCAGCTAATGGTAATGAGTTGGTATTGTATACATGTTCTCCTCATTATCTAATTAACGAAAATATATATTCTCTTTATTCGTGGGTGAGTTTGGGTAGAAGGCAATCTACCAGGCTTGCTCGGCTGGTTTATCTCGGTTGAGCGCCGGTCGCACTCCCCAAGGTCGGGGCGTGACAGGAATACCTGGAAGTATGAGCCTCGATAATGATTCTTTCCCGTAGACCATCTACATTAGGAACACATAATTTCCCTTGGTACCTTAGTGTACCATAATCCATGCAAAGAGAGAAAACCATGGTCTTATGTTTGTGAATCCCCTCCTTCAACTGTACCGACAATAGATCGTCGTATTGCTTCTCATTGACTTGCACCAAAAGCGATGATTCAGCCCTATTTTTCACAACCACCCCTTATTCACTAGAGTCCGCAAGACGAACCCCCAAAATAGCCGAACCGATGAACATCCTTGGCTAACGGCCTTTGTTATGCCTCCAAGTGGGCCAAACTACCCATAGATTTCTAGCTAAGAGCATCTGCCACAACATTAGCCTTCCCCAAATGATATAGAATATCGATGTGGTAGTCCTTGAGTAACTCAAGCCATCTTCTCTACCTCATATTCAATTCCTTCTATTTGAAAATATATTGAAGGCTCTTACGGTTTATTAATATGTTTCAAATGGACCCCCTACAAATAATGACACCAAATCTCCAATGCAAAAACCACCGACACGAGGTCTAAGTCATGTGTTGGATAGTTCCAGCACATGCGTTTGGGGGTATCATGTGAAGATCACAAGCCTTTCCAAGTATGCTATATACATATTGCCCACTATGGAGGCTAGAGTGCACCGGTTTGTTTTGGGCCTTAGTCCCTTAGTTATTAATGAGGCCGCTACAGCTGCCTTGGATTCCTATATGAACTATTGGAAGATAGTGGCAAATGATTAAGCTACGGAGAACCATAAATTGAAGAATAAAATGGAGCAAGAGATTGGCAGCTAGGCCCAGTCCACGGGCAACTTTGGTAGTTCTTTTGGCGGTGGTGGTGGTAGGTCAGCATTCTAGAGAGGATCATCAAGGCCATCCCAATTCTTTGCTCAATCATCAACCAATGCATAACCGTCAGAGCCCAGTCAGTAGCAGTGGGGCCGTTTCAGGCCTGATTAGGGCAATAGGGGATCCTACCAGCAAGGTCAACCTGGTGGGAGATTCCAGCACCAGCGGAGGCCCGCATGCCCTAGGTGGTGAAAGATGCACTTGGGTATCTGCTACATGGACCTAACCATATGCTATGGGTGAGGATTGAGGGGTCACATTTAGAGGGATTGCAGCTCGTCCAGCAAGGGTACGGGCAGGGCACAACACAACCAGCCAGTTCTGCAACTACTACATCTGCAGCACCTCCTCCAACTCGAGGCTCTCCACCACTCCTAGGGCGTGGTGCAACTAGGGGTGGAGCATAGAGTTCGGGAGGACCCAACCAATTCAATGTTATGAAGGGCCGCTAGAGTTTAGAAGCTTCTCCAGATGTTGTCACATGTATACTGACTGTCCAATCTCATGATGTATATGCTCTTATTTATCCCGGTTCCACTATGTCCTATGTCACTCCTTCTGTTGATACGGAATTTGGGATAGAATTGGAATAGCTTTGTGAGCCCTTTTCGGTATCTACTCTGGCTCGTGAGTCTATTATGGCCCTGCAGGTTTATAGGGATAGTGTTGTCACGGTGCCTGGTCGGGATACCATGGCCGATTTCATTGAGTTAGAGATGGTTGATTGGATGTACTAGCTTTATTCATGTTTTGCCTAGTTTGATTGCCAAACCAGAACCATTAGGTTTGAATTTCCGAATGAGCTAATTATCAAATGGAAGGGGGATGGTGTTGTTCCAAAGGGTAGGTTTAATTCTTACCTTAAGGTCACGAAGATGATTAACAAGAGGTTATTTACCATTTTATCGGGATACGGACATCGATGTTGAGGCACAAATACTTGAGTTAGTGCCAGTTGTGAACAAATTTACGGAGGTCTTTCCTAATGAGCTCCCTGTAATTCCACCAGGTAGGGAGATTGATTTTAGGATTGATGTAATGTCAGGCATGCAGCCTATATCTATTCCACCCTACAGAATGGCACCCGCAGAATTGAAGGATTTGTTCGAGAAGTGTTTCATCCGATCGAGTGCGTCACCTTGTATGGAAGAAAGATGGGTCACTGAGAATTTGTGTTGACTATCGGTAGTTGAATAAGGTTACAATCAAGAATACACACTGCCAAGGATAGAAGATTTATTTGACCAATTGCAGGCTGCTATGTACTTCTCAAAAATTGAGTTAAGATCAGGGTGTCACCAATTAAAGAATCGGGGAACAGGATATTTCGAAAACAGCTATCAGAACCCGGTATGTGCACTTCGAATTGCTGGTAATGTCTTTTGGCCTAACAAATGCCTTGGGAGCTTTCATGGATCTTATGAATCGAGTCTTCAAGCCTTTCCTCGACTCCTTTGTGATAGTGCTCGTCTACGATATCCTTGTATATTCATGAAACCAAGAGGACCATGCCAATCATCTCAAGGCAGTTCTGCAGTCTCTAAATTAGCATAAGTTGCATGCGAAGTTTTTGAAATGTGAATTTTTGCTTGAATCAGTAAAATTCTTGGGCTATGTCATCTCCAGAGAAGGAATTAAGGTAAATCCTTGGAATATTGCAGCTGTGAAGAATTGGCCTAGACCTACAACTCCAACAATGATTTGTAATTTCTTAGGCTTAGCCGGGTATTAATAGAAATTTGGGGAGGGATTCTCTACTCTTGCCTCTTCGTTGGCGAAAATGAGGCAAAAGGCGGTTAAGCTCCAATGATCAGATGCTTGTGAAAAGAGCATCCATGAGTTGAAATCAAGATTGACTACGTCACCGATGTTGACTCTACCAGAGGGTATAGATGGGTTTGTAGTATATTGTGATGCCTCAAGGATCAGACTTGAGTGTGTGTTAATGCAACATGGAAAGGTGATCGTTTATGCTTCTAGGTAACTGAAGAATCAAGAGAAGAACTATCAAACACATGACATAGAACTTGCGGCGGTAGTGTTTGCGCTGATGATTTGGCGTCATTATTTAAATGGGTCCATGTAGATATATTCATGGACCATAAAAGCCTTCAATATACTTTAAACATAAATAATTAAATCTGGGGCAGAGAAGATGGCTTGCGTTACTCAAGGACTACGACATTGACAGTCTATATCAACGGGAGAAGGCTAATGTTGTGGCGATGCTCTTAGCCAGAAATCTATGGGTAGTTTGGCTCAGTTGGAGGCATATCAAAGGTCGTTTGCCAAGGAGGTTCATTGATTTTCTAGTTTGGGAGTTCGTTTTGCGGACTCTAGAGAAGGAGGGGTAGTTATGCAAAATAGGGCTGAATCATCGCTTGTTCTAGAAGTTAAGGAAAAGCAATACGATAATCGATTATTGGTACAGCTGAAGGAGGGGATTCATAAATATAAGAGTGTGGCTTTTTCACAGGGCATGGATGATAGTACGCCAAGGTACCAAGGGTAAATATATGTTCCAAATGTAGATGGTCTCCGGGAAAGAATCATGAACGAGGCTCACACTTCTAGGTATTACGTGCTCCCAAGCTCTACGAAGATGTACCATGATCCTAAGGAAGTCTACTGGTGGAATGATATGAAGAGAAGGGTAGTAGAATTTATAGCAAGAAGTCCAAATTGTCAGCAAGTGAAGGCCGAACATCAAAGGCTCCGTGGGTTGGCACAGAAGATTGAAATTCCGATGTGGAAATGCGAAATGATCAATATGGTCTTTGTGGTGGGACTACCTCGCACTCCTCAAATGTTTGACTCGATTTGGGTGATTGTGGATCGACTCACGAAATCAGCAAACTTCTTACTTGCTAAGACTACCAGCACGGTGGAACAGTATGCTCAATTGTATATCAAGGAAATACTTAGGTTGCACGGCACTACGATTTCTATGATATCCGATCGAGGGGCATAATTCACGGCTAATTTCTGGAGGAAATTTCAGGAAGTTTTGGGTACTCAAGTGAATCTTAGTACAGCCTTTCACCCGCAGACCGACGAGCAAGCGGAGCAAAACATTCTGACGCTTGAGGATATCTTGTGCGCTTTTGTTCTTGACTTTAAGGGTAGCTAGGATGATCATTTGCCACTCATAGAATTTGCCTAAAACAACAGTTATCATGCTAGCATTCAGATGGCACCGTTCGAGGCTCTATATGGCAGGAGATGTAGATCTTCCATTGGGCAGTTCGAGATTGGGGGAAGCCGAGTTAATAGGGCCAGATCTTGTGCATCAGGCTATGGAGAAGGTTGAGTTCATTAAGGAATGGTTGAAAACTTCCCAGAGTCGTCAGAAGTCATATTCGGATGTACGTCGTAGGGATATAGAGTTCTAAGAGGATGATTCGGTATTCTTGAAGGTTTCCCCTGGTGAAGGGTATGATGTGGTTTGGTAAGAAAAGAAAATTAAGTTCGAGGTATGTCAGACCGTACAAAATCATTCAGAGGACTGGTAAGGAGGCTTACAAGCTTGAACTACCTCTAGAGATGTCTTTAGTGCACCCCGTATTTCATGTATCCTTGTTGAAGAAGGTGGTTGGAGATCCGTTGCTTATTATTCCAGTTGAGATTAAATAGTTTAATGAGGGATTGACTTATGAGGAGATTCCAGTTGCCATACTTGATAGGCAAGTCCAAAAGCTTAGAAAGAAATATATTGCCTCCGTGAAAGTGTTATGGCAAAACCAACATCTTAAAGAGACCACCTGAGAAGCCGACGAAGGGATGAAGATGAAGTATCCTCATTTGTTTGAAAAGCTATGTAGTTGTGTCCATGATGTTAAAAGCAAACATTCTACAAATTATGTTACCCCTGTACAGTTTATGTTAAGGATACTCCTTCTTGGTAATGTAATGTTTATGGCATTGTTGTTAGTGTTGTTTTCATGCTGTTTTACATCGTTGGGTTATGGTTGTGCTGTTAGGACTGGTTTTGGGATTCTCCGGCAGGTTGATAGGCCCAATTATAGGGGATATTCTAGCGAATGTTTTGGAACTGCTGCTGTGTGAAGTAATAATTGGGTCACATTGGAAGCTATTAACGGATCTTGACCCTCATTCGAGGACGAATGATCCTAAGCGGGGGAGGATGTAAGGCCCCATAAAATTTCACCTAAAACCTGGGGTTTTGTGGTGCCGGGGTAGGATGGTGTATTTGAGGGTTGGGGAAAATCTTCAGCTCACCGCAGTTCGTACTTTTTGGGTTGAACAGAGCGTTGAGGAGTTGAAGAATCATTGTTGCAGAACAGGGCAATTATGTGGACCATTATGCAATCGCAAAACTAATCTGCGGACCGCAGATCCGCCATAGAGTGAAGCAGAGAAATCGGCTAATTTTGGAAGTTGTTTTGGGTCAACTTTGCGACCGCATAATCGTTTCGCAGGCCGCACATCCATCGCAGAACAACCATGAAGATTTCCGGAGGGAGATTCTGCAATCCATTCGACAGCCGCACACTTGATAAGACTAGAACACACTTGATAATACTAGAATAGAGTAGCCCTGTTTTTGGGACCGTTTCCGCGGTCCATTTTGCGGGCCGCATACCTAATCTGCGATGCACTCTGCGATCACATAGATGAGTTAAGAGGATCAATTTTCTAGTTTTTATAACCCGACCCTATTTCGATATATAGACGTTAAGGACCATTTGTTGGGTAAAATTCTGATATTTTAGAGTGAGGAAATGCTCTAGAGTGAGAGGGGAGTTTCTAAGCTAGCTGATCATCAATCCTTGATCAAAAGCTAGAGAATCCACAATGAAAACTCACAAGTTCTTCATCCAAGAGGCAAGGTTCCATATCCTAGTTTCAATTTCGAATTTGGGGAAGACGATGGTTAATGGGGAGTGTGCTTCTTGGGTGTGAGAGTGTTATTTATGCATGTGTGCACCATCAAGGTTTGTGGGACGGTTCTTGAGCTCAAATGGGTAGACATTAGGTTGCACGATGAAGGAGTCCACCGTGGGAGGACCTTCAAATCATAACGCCCATTTAGTGTTTGATAAGATACTCAAATGAGATGAAACCACGAATACCCTCCTAATTTGTCTTCAATTTTGTTATGTTTCCAAGTATGTCGAAGTTGCTATGATCGCCAAAAAATTATAGTAATTAAAGGGAGCTCTAAGCAAGGTATGTTCGCTAAACTTCTCTCTTAGAATTGAACCCCATGATGTCCTTGTAAGTCCCGAATTGTTCATTATAAATTGACTATTCTGAATAAGCCTTTTATCAAAAGATATATGTTCAATATGTATTCCAAATGCTCTTGTCATGTTATGTTACCATTTGAGAATGTGTTCAAAGTATGAGTTGCGAATCAAAATTTTATGACTTCAAATCGTGTCTCAAAGGAAAGCTATTATGCCAAATTGTGTAAGAAATATGAATGTGCTTAAGACCCTTATTTGCTCACATGTTTACTTAAAGTCTTGAGTAGAAATGCTTTATTGTTGATTATCCGTGATGATGTTTGAGAGTGAAAGAGGTGAGCATGGAATATGAAATATGGCCAACGTGCCAAGAACGATATAACATTTGAGGCCAACGAAATGAAGAAACGTGTAAAAGATATTGAAATTAGATCAAAGTCCTCTATATACTAAGCATTTATTTTCGGGAGTATCGTTAGTTACCGAGGAAGGGTAGGTCGAAATAACCTAACCCGGAAATTACACGTGCCGGTGCACGAATAAATTGTGATTATTCCCCTAATTTGGGAAGAGATTGATGTGATGAGAATATTCCCCTTTAATGAGAAGAGATGATTGCTAGAAAAGGGTAATGTCGATCCACGCGGCATTGTGGTGAGAGGGCCCAGCCGGTCCGGTCGTGATCGGACACCATACCATACACATAGTGGACTCTGTTCTAGAAATTATAATTGAAATTGTGATTGAGATTGTGATTGTGATTACACCTCCACCCGCACACATTGGGGTGAGGCGGCGGGGCCACTTTATGTAGACTGCATGTCTTTTGGTGAGACGGCCTAGCCAACTGGGCCGTGATCGGACCCGTGCTAAAATCACGATGGTATATCAGTGCTACAGATCTCCCAAGCAGAAATATGGAATTTTAATTGAAAACTTGTTTTGTCCCTAAATTGATGTTCTGGTATTGTTTGAGGCTCCCATTAATTCTATGATTGTTCTTCCTAGTGTTATTATTCGTTCATTGAGAGGGTGCTTAGTCATATATGCTAGTACTATTCCATATGTACTAACGTCCCTTTTGCAGGGAACGCTGCATCTTTAATGGATGCAGGTGGTTCTACAACCGGTGGCATTGTTCAAGTATTGCAGTACACCCTCTTCCCAGCAGATTTGGTGAGCCCTACTTCATTTTGGGGGTCTTCTGTCTTTTGTTCCTCGTGCATTATTTTTGAGGTATAGCCAGCAACTTTTGTCGGGCACTATCATAGTACTCCTTCGTATCAATTAGAGGCTCCGTAGACATAGTGTGTGTTGTATATTGATGTTGGGAAAGTCAAACTAGTTTTGTTGTGTTTGAATCACTTGTTTCACTTCAACTATGAGAGTGCATGTATTTTGAGACTTTAAGATTGAGTAGCTAATGGTAATTAATTGGTATTGTATACATGATCTCCTCATTATTTAATTAACGACAATATATCTTCTCTTTATTCATTGGTGAGTTTGGTTAGAAGGCAATCTACCAGGCTTGCTCGGCTGGTTTATCTCGGTTAAGCGTCGGTCGCACTCCCCAACGCCGGGGCGTGATAGGCATACCTGGAAGTGTGAGCCTCGATCATGATTCTTTTCCGGAGACCATCTAAATTAGGAACTCATAACCGCCCTTAGTACCTTTGTGTACCATCATCCATGCCAAGAGAAAAAACCATGGTCTTATGTTTGTGAATCTCCTCCTTCAACTGTATCAACAATAGGTCGTCGTATTGCTTCTCATTGACTTCCACAACAAGCGATGATTCATCCCTATTTTGCACAACACCCCTCAATCACTAGAATCCGCAAGACGAATCCCCAAACTAGCCAACCGATGAACCTCCTTGGGTAACGGCCTTTGATCTGCCTCCAAGTGGGCCAAACTACCCATAGATTTCCAGCTAAGAGCATCCGCCACAACATTAGCCTTCCCCAGATTATATAGAATATCGATGTCGTAGTCATTGAGTAAGTCAAGCAATCTTATTTGCCTCATATTCAATTTGCTTAATGTTGGCTCTCATGGCTGATGAATATATTCACATGGACCCAATACAAATAAGGATGCCAAATCTTTAATGCAAAAACCATCCACATAAGTTCTAAGTCATGTGTCGGATAGTTCCTCTCATGATTCTTGAGTTGCCTAGAAGCATAAGCGATCACCTTGCCACATTACATCAATACACACCCTAGTCCATCTCTTGACACATCACAATAAACTACAAACCCATTCGTACCCTCCGGTAAGGTCAACACCGGTGCCGTAGTCAATCTTGATTTCAACTCTTGGAAGCTCTTTTCACAAGCATCTAACCATTGGAGCTTAACTGTCTTCTGCATCAATTTAGTCAACAGAGAGTCAAGAGTATTGAACCCCTCCAAAATCTTCGTGTAATACCTAGTTAAGCCCAAGAAACTGCGAATCTCTGTTAGAGTTATAGGCCTCGGCCAATTCTTCACAGCTGCAACCTTATGCGGATCAACCTTAATTCCTTTTCTAGGAACGACATGACCCAAGAATGTAACAGACTCAAGGATAAATTCACACATTGAAAGCTTCGCATACAACTTGTGCTGATATACAGTCTATAGAACTGCAATGATATGATTGGCACGGTCCTCTCGACTTCGTGAATATACAAGAATATCGTCACTGAACACTATCATAAAGGAGTCAAGAAAAGACTTGAAGACTCAATTCATAAGATCCATGAAAGTTGTTAGGGCATTTGTTAGCCCAAAGGACATTACCAGAAATTCGAAGTGCCCATATCGGGTCCTGAAAGCTACTTTCGGAATATCCTATTCCCTAATCTTCAATTGGTGTTACCCTGATCTTAGGTCAATCTTTCAGAAATACTTAGCACCCTAAAACTAATAGAACAAGTCTCTATCCTTTGTAGTGGGTACTTATCTTTTATTGTGACCAAGTTGAGTTGCCGATAGTCGATACACATCCTTAGTGAACCATCTTTCTTCCTTACAAAGAGAATCGATGCGCCCTAAGGTGACACACTCGGCTGGATAAAACCCTTGTCTAACAAATCCTTCAATTTGTTACTTTTGTTCCTTCAATTATGTCGGTGCCATTCTTTAAGGTGAAATAAATATTGGCTGCGTGCCTGGCATCACATCAATCCAAAATCAATCTTCCGTCAGGTGGAATCCCAAGGAGCTCATCAAGAAAGACTTCCGGAAATTCATTCACAACTGGCACAAACTCAAGTGTAGGTACCTCATCATTGGTGTTCGTAACCGGCACCAAATGCTAAATACAGCCCTTGTTGATCATCTTTGTGTCCTTAAGGTATAAAATAAACCTACCCTTTGGCACGACATCATCCCTCTTTCATTCAATAATTGGCTCATTTGGAAGTCAAACCTAACGATCCTAGTTCGGCAATCATGCTTTGCAAAACATGAATAAAGCCAGTCCATCCTCATTATTACCTCAAAATCGACCATTCCTAATTCAATTAGATCGGCCATGGTATCCAGATCATGAGCCATGATGACACAATCCCTATAAACCCGTGAGGCCCACAATAGACTCACCAACCAGAGTAGATACAGATAATGGCTCATGAAGCTATTCCGGTTCTATCCCAAAGTCCATAGCAACATAGAGAGAGACATATGACAAAGTGGAACCATGATCAATAAGGGCATATACATCATGAAATTGGACAGCTAATATATATGTGACAACATCTGGAGAAGCCTCTGAACTCTGACCCCTCATAGCATAGAAACGGCCGGGTCCTCCCGAACTCTATGCACCACCCTTGGCTGCACCACGTCTTGCATGTGCTGGAGTGTCTCAAGCTGGAGGAGGTGTTGTACATGTAGTGGCTGTAGAACTACCTGGTTGTGTCGTACCCGTACCCACAC
Organism: Nicotiana obtusifolia; assembly: GCA_002018475.1. Classification (NCBI taxonomy): domain Eukaryota; kingdom Viridiplantae; phylum Streptophyta; class Magnoliopsida; order Solanales; family Solanaceae; genus Nicotiana; species Nicotiana obtusifolia. The sequence continues at coordinate 116,282 of MCJB01000847.1, read as the reverse complement.
TCTGGCGGGACAAACAGCAATTCCTCTAAATGTGAGCTATGATACCGCACCTGTAGCATATTGTCTGGTCCATAAAGCAGGCTTTAAAATGCATCTTCCCACACCTAGGGCATCAGGGCCTCTACTGCTGCTGGAATCTCTCTCCAAGCCGACCCTACTGGTAGGGTCCCGTGTCTCCCTAACTGGGCGTGAACTGACTCCACTGCTGATGACCAGACCCTAATGGTTGTGCACTAATCGAATACTAAGAAAAAGACTATGATGGCCCTGACGACCCTCCCGTGGATTTTGTCCTATCACAACCACCACCTGAAGGACCACGGACCGGGCCATATTGCTACCCTCTCGCTCCATTCTATTCTTCAATTTGTGGGTCTCCATGTTGAGCAAACACCCCCATTTTCCCATAGTTCATATCAGAATTCAAGGCAGCTGTAGCAGCCTCATTTAAAACCAAGGGGCTGAGGCCCTGCAAAAACTGGCGCACACTTGCCTCCATAGTGGGCAACATGTAAAATGGCATTCTTGGACAGGCGCGCGAACCTGATATGGTACTCCCACACACTCATTCTACCTTGCTTCAGGCTCTCAAACTCAGCGGCATGGGCCACCTTAGCCTCGGCAAGCAAGAAATGGTCAATGAAGGCGTGGGAAAATTCACTCTACCTCGCCAGAGTCCTCCCAAGCACAAACCAGTAATAGGCCACCCCTTTCAGGCGGTAGGATGCCAACTCCACACTCTCCGTCTCAGTAGAGGGTGTTGTGCATCCATCAATAAAGTCCTGGGGGTCCTTCTCAGGATCGGTACTTGTGAAGACCGGAGAATCCAACTGAAAAAAGATGTTCACCCTGGAACAAGCGAAATCCCCTTGCTGACTTAAAGAAGTTGGTGCAACAATTGATCTTCGGGCCTAGGAAGCCACTATCTGAGCCTACATCTGTGTGGCTCCCCCAAGATCCCCATTAGAAAATCCGAGACCAGAAGCTGGGGCTGGAGGTGGAATAGCTGCACCCTCAGCATGAGTACGGATTGGTGCAGTCGAAGCAGGAGTAGAAGAATCAGGCGGTGTAGTAGCCGGGGGAATATCCTCACCCCTAAGGTGTTCACCCGCATCATCAGGAATAGAATCAACTGCCACTCCTGGGCTGGCATTGGCTCTTTGACAAGTTCTTGCTTTTTTGATAGGTTCCATATACTAAAAATTAGAGCAATGCACGAGTTAGAGGAGGAACAAACTTACAACCAGCTCTATCGCACGATCTAGAACATCAAAGAAGGATATTATTCCTCAATGCCCAAGTAGCCTCCTAATCATAGATATGGTCGACAACACACTGATAAGATAGACTCTACTAGACACGGCTTAGAGACATCATAGGACACTTTAAAAACTTAGGGTCTGATATCAATCTTGCCACGCCCAGACCTCAGGGAGTGCGACCGGCGCTCAACCGAGATAACCCGACCAAGATAGACTGTAGAATGCCTTCTACCCAAACTCACCCATGAATAAAGAGAAGATATATTTCATTAATTAGACAATGAGGGGCCATGTGAACAATGCCAGTTCATTACCATTAGTTAGGTCATTAACAAGATTCAAAATACATACACTTTCATAATTTAAAATGGAACATATGATACAAATACAACATCTTTAGTTTGACTTTACCAAAACAATGATACCACCCACACTATGGCTACAGAGCGTCTAATAGATAAAAAAGAGTGCATAATGGTGCCGGCTACAAGGCTCCTGCTATACCAAAAAACAATATACATAGGGACAAGAGATACAAGACCCCGAAATGAAATGGGCTTCACCAAGTCAGCCAAGGAAAGGCTGTACTGCTATCACTTATCAATACCGCCTACTGTGGAACCACCTACATCCATTAAAGATGCAGCGCCCCCGGTAAGGGGACGTTAGTACATATGAAATAGTACTAATATGTAAAACTAAATACTCTCTCCATAGAACGAGTAACAGTAAAATGAGAAGGAAACATGAAATCAATGACAGCCTTAAAGAATATCAAGGTGTCAGGTTAGGAGAAATATAAGTTTCAAGTAAGCTTCAATATTTTTAAGTTGGGAGATCTTCAGTACCGATACACCACTATGCTTTTAGCACGGAGCCTGATCTCAGCCCGATCGGCTAAGCCATCTCACCCTAAGACATCCAATCACAACACCACCATGTGCACGGCATGGCATCCAAACTCAGTGACTAAACGATAATCGCAACACATTTATTATTTAGAGGATTTACAACTCATTTCGTAATCTTTCACAAATCTTTCCATTTCATTGGCACTAGTGGCCACACTTGTATTATCATTCTCGCATGTCGACTGCATTTCATATTTTATACTTACCCCTATAACTATCAAGCGTTACCATGGATTATCATCAATAAGATAATTTCAAATCAAGACTTTAATAATCATATGGGCAAACAAGAGTCTTAAGCATGTTGAGTTTCTCTTCCACAATTAGGCATACTAACGTGAAATTAAAACATGATTTTTAAATCACAACACCTTTGGTACATTGATCGTACAAGATTACATTCTCGGAGGGAATCATGATATTATAGGACCATTTGGAACACATTTGGAGTACATACATCATTAAACACAAGTCTTATTTTAGAATAATCAAATCTATTAGGAAGGACTCAGAACACGTGAAATAAGAAATTGAGCCAATCATAATCACAACTTACGAGGACATCATGGAAAAATGACTCTACAAGAAGAGTTTAGCCAGCATACCTCGCTTTGAGCTACCTTAAGTACTACAGTGATCCGAAAATCCTAGCAACCTCAATCTATTAAGAAACATAACAAAATTTAACTGTAATTCGGAAGATACTCAGGTTTTAGCTCATTTGAGCATTTTATCAAGCACTAGGTGTGCATTAAGCTTTCAATGTTCTCCTTTGGTGGATTCTTTCATCCCACAACCCAATGATTTCCCATTTGAGCTCAATAACCTTCCCACTAACCTTGATGGTACATGCATGCATAAATAACACTCAAGAACAACACTTCTCATTAAACATGAAAATTTTCAACCCAATCCCGAAATTGAGGTCTAGGGACTAGAATCTTACATCTTCGGTGAAGACCTTGTGAGTTTTCCTTGTTGAATTTCAAAGCTTGAGCAACGATTGATAAACAAAGTACTTGTAGCTTCCTCCTCTCAGTCTAAAGCACTCCCCTCACTCTTAAATGGCATATATTTTCCTTCTAAATGAGACCGAATGGCTTTTAATCAAATGGGGTCGGGGTTTAAAAAAGCCCCATGCCTTTCTTGGTCGGACCAACCCAACCGGCAATTTCCGACAAGGAAGGAATAAAGAAAATCAGACTAGTCGTACTTATCCGGTTGCATAGTGCACCTAACTCAGGTCTGTGACCCGCAAAATGGACCGGATAAATGAGCTGGTCTGGTCCACTCTACAGCCAGGTCTGTAGCCCGCATATTATTATGCCCTCGCATAATTGACCGCAGAATCTCCCTCCGTAAATCTTCATGCTGGTTCTGCGACAGGTGTGCGGCCCACGAAACGACTATGCAGTCGCATAGTTGACCGCAAAACAACCTCCAAAATTGGTCGATTTCTCTACTTCACTCCGCAATGGATTTGTAGTCCCCATATCAATTCTGCGGTCGTATAATGGACCGTAGAAATGCATTGTCCTACAATAGTCTACCTTAGCAACATGAAACTTCTGATTTTTGGTGAAATTTTTACAGGGCCTTACACGGCCTCAGCCTCGCTTTCGAGAAGCACAAAACTCAACCGCCTGACCATGCTTTTATGCGGTCGTGGACAGACACATAATGCTTATGAGGTCCGCACAATAGGCCTCATAATAGCCCTCCAGAACTGGACACCCTTGCCTCACTCTGCGACCAGTCTGCGGTCCGCAAACTTATTCTGCGGTCACATAATGCAGCGCAGAACGTTCCTCCGGAATTTTGTTGTGCTGGTTCTGCGAGGGGTTATGCAGCCTGCAAAGTGATTAGCGCCCGCATAATGACGAAAGAATTTTACCCAAATTTCTCCTTTAGTCTACAGCAAATATGCGGTCCGCAGATCAGTTCTGCGACCGCATAATGGACCGCACAAAATGCCCAATGTTTCCAAAACTTTTCTTCAACTCCTTAACGCACTGTTCAACCCAAAAGCCTACTTCAGCACCACGAAACCCCGAGTTTAGGTAAAATTTTACGGGGCCTTACATTTTCTATAATTTTTTATTAGTTTTTTAAAGCTTTAAAATTGATTTTCTTCATATTTAAATTCCATAAATATTTATTAATATCTCATTAAATTATTTTTAAGTTGATTTAATCCTCTACTTCTATGCGCTATTAGATAGCTTGCCTACAGGAATCAAACATCAATAACTATTTGCTCAACTTGTGCAATTGCAGTGTGATCTTTAGATTGCATGCCTAAAGGATCATATTAATATATGCTAATACTCATCTATAAGGCCTTAATTGATCAACTAATTGGCTATTTCTGTTGTTCCTATTACTTTGCCGTATAGATAACATGCCTATATGAATAAGCATGATAAATTTTATGTTCAAAAATCCAACAATTAGAGAACTTGCCTATAAGATACTGCTACTCGCTTAGAAAGCATGTCAATAGTATCAAACACGAGTAATTCTGAGTTTTCCAATGGCTTCACTGCCCCGTTGCGCAAATCACTTTGAGATCATGTCTATAGCCTTTTATAAATTGCAATCTATAATTTCAATATTCTTGACAATGACACTGACCATGAGATATTTTGAACTGTACGGTCACATAGAAGCCATGTCTATAGGTCTTAAAGGACGCTAATACACCTTGATTCTGAAACTGCCTACTGCATTATATGAAATTTGTCCGCGTGCTTTTGTTGTTTATGTATGGAGGCTAACTTGAGCAATACATTGTCTTTGTGTGTAGTCCTACCTGTTTTGAATGTCCACCCATTTTTATCATTTTGAGCACTCAAAGTAACTTCTAGAACCACCCAAATAGTAGGTCACAAAGCCTCCAGGGCCATAGGTATGGGACGGGTAGTGCACGCATAGAATACAGTTTAGAATTGAACTAGAGCTATTTAGGTAAACAACTTTAACATAGTAATTGGGTAGGAGGAGATAGTAGTTTGTGCCCGCTGAATAATATGAGCAACCTCTACTCTAAGGGAGTTGCGAAGTATTATTTTTATTGCACGGGGTGATCCTTTAGGCTAAAAAATGTAGGACCCCCCTTCATATGTTTGTTTCTCGCGCCTTTCTTCAAACGCAGGGCATTTAAGTTGTAGCTTGTAACCTCCAAAGACTTATATTAATCACTTATATATAGTTTTCCTTTACATTTGAAATCTGTTTTACACTTGTTTATATCATAATTGAACTTCTAAACTCTCTGTCTTCCTTCGTTTACATTATCACATAGGACAATTACCTACCAACCCGACATGTCTGCCGGTAAAATAGAAGCTGAGGAAATTCAAACCAGATATGAGTTTAAAGATAAATGAAGAGGTTACCAACCAGATCAAACCCAAGGTCCTTCGCGTGGTCAAGTTTTCAACTTGGTTAGCTAATATTGTACTAGTTTTGAAGAAGGATGGGAAGGTCAGGGTGTGTGTTGACTATCGAGATCTAAACAGAGCAAGCCATAAGGATGATTTCTAGTTGCCCAACATACACATACTGATCGACAACTGCGCCAAGCATGAAATCCAGTCCTTTGTGGATTGCTTCGGATATCACCAGATTCGTATAGATGAATAGGACTCTGAAAAAGACAGCCTTCATCACTACATGGGGAATATATTATTATAAAATGATGTCGTTTGGTTTGAAGAATGCCGGGGTTACCTACATGAAGGCCATGACTACTCTTTTCCATAATATGATACATAAGGAAATATAGCTGTACGTGGATGACATAATCAGTAAGTTTAAGAGATGTTCGAATCACAATCTGATGTTGAATCCTGCAAAATGTGCTTTCGGAGTCCCTACTGGAAAGTTGCTGGGTTTCATCGTTGGTCGACATTGTATCGCGTTGGACCCATTAAAAATCAAAGCTATTCAGAACTTGCCACCGCCAAATAGCAGAACGATGTGATAACAGTTTTGGGATGCCTCAATTATATCAGCCGTTTTATAGCATAGTCAACAGTAATATGTGAGCCGACCATCAGAATGTTGTGGAAAGATGCTGTGACAAGCTGACCGAAGAGTGTCAAAGGGCTTTCAATAAAATCAATGAGTACTTGTCTAAGTCAACTGTGTTGGTCCCACCATAGCCCGGGAGATCTCGATTGCTATACCTTTCTATGTTGGATGGAGCTTTTAGTTGCGTCCTAGGGAACATGATGAAAGCGGGAGAAAGGAGCAGGTGATATACTATCTAAGTAAGAAGTTTACGGCTTACGAAGCCTGGTACTCTTTGTTGGAGTGCACCTATTGTGTCTTGATGTGGATAGCCCAGATATTGAGGCACTACTTCTGCACATACACCACATATCTCATATCGAGGATAGATCTACTGAAATCCATCTTTCAAAAACCCATGCTTACGGGTAAGCTAGCAAAATAGCAGATATTTCTAAGTTAGTTTGACATCATATATGTGACTCCAAAGGTAGTCAAGTGGCACGTATCGGCCGATCACCTGGTGGAGAACCCCGTAGACAGAGAATACGAACCATTGAAGATGTATATTCCAGACGAGGAAGTATTGTTTGTAGGGGAATATATTGCTGAAACATATGATGGTTGGAGGATGTTTTATGATGGAGTAGCAAACTTCAATGGAGTGGGTATCGGAGCTATTTTGGTATCAGAAATCGGTCAACATTACCCGGTATTCGCCAAGCTTAGGTTCCCATGCACCAAAAATATGGTAGGATATGATGCTTGCATCTTGGGACTTAGATTGGGAATCGACGTAAATATTCAGGAGTTGCTGGTAATCGGAGATTCAGATCTGCTGGTTCATCTAGTACTTAGAGAATGGGCTACCAAGAAAACTAAAATATTGCCATACTTGCACTATATGCAAGATTTGATCAAGAGACTCACAAAGATAGAATTAACATGTTCCAAGAATTCAAAACAAGTTCGCAAATGCATTGGATACCTTGCCTTCCATGATACAACATACAGACAAGAATTTTATTGATTCTATCCCAATAGAGATTCGTAAGCAGCCAGCTTATTGTGCTCATGTTGAAGAAGAGTTCGATGGAAATCCATGGTTTCACGATATCAAGGAGTATTTTCAGAAAGGAGAATACCCAGTAAATGGTACACAAACTACGAATCACACGCTTCGAAGATAGGCCAACCACCCCTTTCAGAGCGGAGGAATTATATATAAAAGCACTCCTGACTTGGGATTGCTGCGATGTGTCGATGCTAAGGAAGCATCTAGGTTGCTCGAAGAAATACACGCCAGAACCTGCGGACCTCACATGAACGGGTTCGTTATATCCAAGAAGATATTAAGGGTAGGGTACTTCTGGATGACTATGGGGACAGACTACATCAAGTATGTTCAAAAGTGCCACCAACGCCATATATATGCTGACATGATGCGGGTGTCACCCAACGAACTCAATGCAACAAGTTCACCCTGACCTTTCTCTATTTGGGTCATGGATGTCATCCAACCGATTGAACGTGCCTCTTTCATCGGACACAAATTCATTTTGGTGGCTACAGATTACTTTCCAAAATTGGTCAAAGCCGCTTCCTATAAAGCTGTGACTAAAAAGGTCGTAGCAGACTTCATCCGGGTTCATATTGTTTGCGGATTTGAAGTGCCTGAGTCCATCATTACCGATAATATTGTCAATCTCAACAGTGATCTGATGAAAGCCATGTGTGAAACATTCAAAATCAAACACCAGAACTCTACAACATTTAGGCCGCAAATTAATAGAGTCGTGGATACCGCCAACAAGAATATCAAGAAGATATTAAGTAAGATTGTGGATAACTACAAGCAATGGCATGAGAAGCTAACATTCTCTTTGCTCGGATATCGCACCAGAGTCCGTATATCAACTGGGAAAACTCCCTAACTACTGGTCTATGATACTGAAGCTGTTAGACACGCCAAGGTGGAAATTCCTTCCCTAAGTATTATACAGGAGGCCGAGCTCAGCGATGTGGAATGGATATAGAGCCGGTATGAGCAACTAGCTCTCATTGATGGTAAAAGGATTAACACAGCGTGTCACGGTCAACTCTACCAGAATAGAATGGAAAGTGCTTTAGACAAGAAGGTTAGACCGAGGCAATTCACACCAGGGCAATTGGTATTGATGCGGATCTTCCTGCACTAGGATAAGGCAAAAGGAAAATGCTCACCTAACTAGCAAGTCCCTTATATGGTTCTCCAAGTACTGATGGGGGGAGCACTTATACTTGCAGAGATGGATGGAGAAATATGGCTAAAACTTATCAATTCGAACGTCGTCAAGAGATGTTACATTCGAGATTGTATTTGCACTTTCTTTTGATATAACATGAACTACAGTTGACCTGATTCCCGTTTAAGAGGGGATACGCAGGCAGCCCTGTGGGTTTGGTCACATCATAATAAAATCTTCATTCCTCTCTAAGGTCAGGAACACGGACAAGTTTAAAGTTTTCCTATTTAATTACGTAAGGGATTGCCAAGAAGTGTATCGCAGGGAGTATACATTTAAACTGGGGAAGAATTTTAAGGGGGGCCCTCAAAATTCCTAGTTAAGAAGGTCGCATTATCTCAAAGCGTGTCACAGTCGATGGTTCGACAAAATTATTTTTTTTATTCATCATCGCATATCTTGCAAATAATTTATCATAAATGCATTTATTTGAAAAAACTACATTTCTGTAGTAGCCATTCTTGCATAAGGCTAAACGTTTCCTTACTCTATATGCTGTAATTCATCATCGCATATCTTGCAAATAATTTATCATAAATGCTGTCTCCGTTACAATTGCATGAGGCTAAGTATTGCATTAGGTTAAACCCTGCCTTTGTTTGCATGATACTAAGAATTGTCTCCATTACATCACATTAGGCTAAGCATTGCCTCCATCATTGCATAAGGCTAATCTTCGCCTTCCTCGGCATACAGACTATGCACTACCCGCATTTCTTTGTACGAGACTAAGTGCTGTCTCCATTACACTGCATAAGTCTAAGAATTTCCTCCATTATTGCATAAGGCTAAACGCTGCCTTTCTTTGTATGAGACTAAACGTTGTCTCTGTTACATTTCCATGAGGCTAAGCATCATCTCCATTGTTGCATAAGGCTAACTGCTGCTTTCTTTGCATGAGACTAAACGTTGTCTTCATTATATTTGCATAAGACTAAGCATCGCCTCTATTATTGCATAATTCAAAACACTGCCTTTCTTTGTATGAGACTAAACATTGTCTCTGTTACATTTGCATCAGGCCAAGCATCGCCTCAATTATTGCATAAGGCTAAACGATGCCTTTCTTTGCACGAGACTAAGCATTGTCTCCATTACATCGCATAAGGTTAAGTATTACCTCTATCGTTACATCAGGCTAATCTTCACCTTCCTCCGCATAAGGGCTAAGCACTGCCCTCATTTCTTTGCATGAGACTAAGAACTCTCTCAATTACATTGCATGAGGCCAACCATTGCCTCCATTTTTGCATAAGGCTATACGCTGCCTTTCTTTGCATGAGACTAAACACTGTCTCCGTTACATTTGCCTGAGGCTAAGCATCGCCTGCATTATTGCATAAGGCTAAACACTGCCTTTCTTTGCATGAGACTAAATGATTTCTCTGTTACATTTGCATGAGGCTAAGCATCGACTCCATTATTGCATAAGGCTAAACGTTGCCTTTCCTTGTATGAGACTAAGCATTGTCTCCATTACATCGCATTAGGCTAAGTGTTGCCTCCATCATTGCATAAGGTTAATCTTCACCTTCCTCCTCATAAGGACTAAGCACTACCCTCATTTCTTTTTATGAGACTAAGCACTGTCTCTATTACATTGCATAAGGCTAAGCATTGCCTCCATTATTGCATAAGGCTAAACGTTGCCTTTCTTTGTATGAGACTAAACATTGTCTCTGTTACATTTCCATGAGGCTAAGCATCTCCTCCATTATTGCATAAGGCTAAGCACTGCTTTCTTTGCATGAGACTAAACGCTGTCTCCGTTAGATTTGCATGAGGCTAAACATCGCCTCCATCATTGCATAAGGCAAAACACCGCCTTTCTTTGTATGAGACTAAATGTTGTCTCTATTACATTTGCTTGAGGCTAAGCATCGCCTAAATCATTGCATAAGACTAAATGATGCCTTTCTTTGCATGAGACTAAGCATTGTATCCATTACATCACAGGAGGCTAAGCACTGCCTCTATCATTGCATAAGGCTAAGCATTTCCTTCCTCTACATAGGGCTAAGCACTGCCCTCGTTACATTGCATGAGGCTAAGCACTGCCTCCATGATTGCATGAGGCTAAGCATTGCCTTCCTCTATATAGGTCTAAGCACTGCCTTCGTCTCATATAAAGCTAAATGATGCCTTCCTTCATATGACTAATCATCGCTTGTTCCCTCTATCAAATGATCAATATCGAAGCGTCTTTGCATTTGATGGGCTGAAACACCGCCACATTGTCCGAATGCATCATAGTCAGAAGGCATTATCCTGATAGCCTAAGGACATCATCCGTAGCCGGAGGATCTCTCGAAACTGCAAATAATTATTCAAAGGCAACATCATCCAGAGGCACCATCCTCATGGCCCGAGGACACTGTTTCATGGCCTACGAATCTCTTGTCATACGCTTCATGGCCCAAGACGTCATGGTCTAAGCACATCATCCTCATCGTCCAAAGACAACTTTCATGGTCTAAAGAGAATTTGCATCATGTTTAAATATCTGCAATAACTACATATATTCACGTGCATTGTTTTTTCAGTTTTGCAGGTAACTCGGGAGGTAACCGTTCCATAAACAGGAGCAATTCTCGCTCCGATTTTCATTCACAACGTTCACATCCTTTGATTATCTCCAATATAATCGATCATGCGCAATTGATCGTCTCCGTCTAGTAATCGCTCAAACGCTTGTCTTGTATATTCGTAACGTTCAAATTTCCATTCATAGCCCCACCTAATGTGATCCGTTATTTAGGAAACTACTCTATACATAGAAAATCTTACTTCGAAAAGCACGATCTTTCTCCTAACAACTCCATCAGTTTTGTTTGTCGTTTGATCCAGATCCACACACGGCCTGATTCTCGTAACACTAAGGATATGTATGCAACTCAAGAACCAGGGTTTGGCCCCATTTAAAAAAAACACCTCGTTCTTGCTCATTCAGAGAAATTGGTCGTCATTTTCTTTACCATACAACTCTTTCATCATTCTCGGGTAAAGAAGGGCAGCTGTTGATATCCAATTTTTCCCTCATGTTTTATAAAGTATTTTATATACTTTCAAAATATCATTTTGCATTATTCCCCAATTTGCAAGAGTTATATAAGCATTTTCAATCATTATATACCCTTATGCATTTTAAAATATTTTATCTCCTTTTTACATAATTATATTTGAAATTTTGCTATTTTATCTATACTATTCACAATAATAGACTATATTATATACATGATTGCATTTGTTATATTATTTATGCTAAAATAGAATTTTTATATATGTATAATGTTAAGATATTATTTTCAAGTATTTTACTGCATATATAATATTTTTATTATTTATTAATCATTTTTTATAGATTATTTTTAATGAATTTCGTGTATTTAAGTTATAGCCCAATTTGAGCTAATTTTGGAGCAAAATCAAGGCCCAAACATTTAACCAATCCTAATTAACCCTCAGAAGACCAAACCAAATGACCCTCTTTCAAAACCCGATCGCGACCCGTTGAATAACCTGTCCTGCTTCCCCATCGATGTTGGTCGTGGATCTTAAATGATCACCACAATAAACCCTTCCATTTTCCTTATAACCCCTCACCCAAATACTAGAGACCATTTCCCCAGTTCAGCCGCCTCTATACTATCTCGAACCTTCTCCTCTCTTCAAAAACCCTAGCTACCACCTCCAATTCTTCTCCGAATCTAACCCATCCATGGATTCTTACCATGATTTACTTACCTTCTATGGATTATACCGCTGTTATCTGTGGAAATATGGTGTCACTTATTACTTTTTTGATTCTGGCAAGTACCAATGTTCCAAATCAAGTGCCATCGTCTTTAATATTCAAGATCTAAATGATATTTCGTCTATATACATTTATAGCAAGGCTATGTGGGTCCGATTGACCGAGATCTCCGGCCAATTTCTGATTCTTGTCAAACTAGGGTTTACCAGGTTTCTTCTCCTAATCCGTTTCTAATCGATTTTTGCATGTTTTTCTTTCTTTATTTGTGTTCAATTGATTGTATTTCCTTATTTGTGTGTTAATTTTTACAACTATATAAACCCCTTCCCCATTTCCCTTAACAGACTTTTACTACTGTTATTCTCTCACTTTTGCTTGTCCTATACTACTCTGAAACTTAATCTCTAAACCAGCTAAAAGTCAATGCCACGGGAATTCAATTATTTGACCTTTCTCAGTGTGAGCACTACCCGGGGTTCATCTGAAATCCATGGGAACTCTAACGCACTGTGATTCCTAGGTTCTATTGCTCATCTTGCCAGTAACGATTGAGATATTGCTGAAAGTTTTCTTGTTTACTTGTTTGTCGATTAGTAACTGCTAAGTCCTTTGGCCTTCGTAGTTTCATCTTTTGTTTGTGTTCATGAACTGTAGGTCAACCAATATGTTACCGTGATTTCTCTGTTTATAGCCTATTTCCCTTAAAATTAATTTGTGATTTTAACTTCTTGACAATAGAACTTGCCTAGTTTGATAACCCGGATTCTGGATTTCTTAATCATGTTTAACTGTTCTATGTGTTTTCTGAGTACACATGTCAACTCTCTGCTATGAGCCTATCTCCCTCCTTTACTCCAAACTCTTGTGAGGAACTATCTCACTTCCCTGAATGTGTTCTTATGCATTGCTTCTACTAAGCCATTCATGTGTAGCCTGTTAACTTTCTTAATGATCATGTAATTTCTGAATGTCATTACTGCCTGAACCTCTATGACAAGTAGAATATATTTTCTGTAACTCTAATATGTGCTCTTTGACCTACTCAATTGTGTGTTTCCAAGTATTTCCCAATACTTTATTGGGTGAATCTCAATGTTTAGCCTCTTCTAGCATATGATTAACTGGCACTAAGCTTGATAATTACCTATCTTGTTAACCTTGGGTTTATATTTCCATGAATCCTAATGTCTACTTGTCCTGTTAACCTAGAATCAACATGTTCTCTCACCTACTGTGAGTTCTGTAGAATCTTCGTACTATAGTTAATGTCCATCATGTTAAGTTTCATGATCAATTAAGTACGTTACACCAAATTGTGCTACTAGTATGTTCTGTAAAATCCTCATATGAAGATTGTACTCCACCTTCTTCTTGTGTTACGTTTCTGCTAGGTTATCATCTGAAGTTCTTTAGGTTGGTTCTATTTTTAGACATTGTTTGCAGTAGTTGGCTAGCTTATTATATCCTATCTTATCACAGCTAATCTTGTTTTACTGGAATTACTTGCTTGGATGTGCCTTTGATGTCTTTCAACTTTGCATGGCCCGGTTTATTGGTTGAAACTACAGCTATTTCAATTGTAAGAACTAGTTGTTTAAGTTACTCTATGAGTAGTTTTGTTACATTTATAGTTAAATTTGACATCCATTACCCTAATTACTGAAATTGATTGGGCCTGGTATGCTGGGCCAGCCTTTGGTATTGCGGGTTCGAAGTATAATGTTTGCACCAAGAGTTTCGCCTACTGTCTACATGAAATTCTGAGCCTATTCGAAGGCCCAAATGTAGTCCTGGAGTTTATTGTATATTTGTATTTGGGCCTGTAATTATTTAAAGTGATCAGTAATATCTTGTTAAACTGAATGATGGGGAAATTAGTGAAAAGGGGGTTGGGGTATTATGATTTTTGCATGAATGAGTAGAAAACCTGTCCATAGGATTTAATTGCATTGTTTGCTATTTGTTTGACGTGCTTCAATTCTACACACTAGTATAAATCATGCCTATACGAACATATTATTATATGCTAATACTCATCTAGATACCATGTCTATATGGCCTTAATCGATCAACTAACTTGTTGTTTCTGTTGTCCCATCAATCTACCGTCTAGATAACATGTCGATAGGAATAAGCATGATAAATCTTCATTCAAATACCAAAAATTAGAGAACCAACCTATAAGATACTGCTACACGCTTAGAAAGCATGTCAGTAGGATCAAACACGAGTAATTCTATGTTTTCTAATGGCTTCACCGCCATTGCGCAAATCACCTAGAGATAATGTCTATAGGATTTATAACTTGCAATCTGTAATTTCAATAACCTGGACGATGACACTGCCCATGAGATGTTTTAAATTGTGTGGTCACATAGAAGCCATGTCTATCGGTCTTAAATGATGCTAATACACCTCTATTCTGAAACTGCCTACTATATAATATGAAATTTGTTCGTGTGCTTTTGTTGCATCGGTCTGGAGGCTAACTTGAGCCCCTCACTGTCTTTTTGTGTAGTCCTACCAATTTTGAATGTGCGTCTAGTTTTATCATTTTGAGCATCCTAAGTAAAGACTATAACCAATCCAAATAGTAGGTCCCAAAGCCTCCTGGACCATAGGTATGGGACGGGCAGTGCACACATAGGATACAATTTAGAATTTAACTAGATCTCATTAGGTAAACGACTTTAACATAATAATTGGGTAGCAGAAGATGATGGTCAGTGTCCGCTGAATAACGAGAGAAACCCCTTGTCATGACCCAAAATCTATTTAGTCATGATGGCACCTTACCCAACCAGCTAAGTAAGCCAACTAACAACTATCCAATTTAATGAAATTGATCAAGAGAAGAAATGATAATACAACTTCTTTTATACAAGAATTTCCCAAGGACTGGTAGTACAAATCACGAGCTTCTAAGATTTAGATTTTAAAAACACTGAATTGAAATAATTACAACATCTGTTTGAAATATAAATGAACGGAATTCGAATCTAAGGCTATCAAGGACTAGTGAAGCCATAACTGAAACGCAGGTACATCTTCAAATCCAGCTCCTGCCATACGCAACAACATCAGCATCCAACATCTGCACGCAAGGTACAAAAGAGTAGTGTGAGTACAACCGACCTCATGTACTTAATAAGTAACAAACCTAACCTTAGGTTGGAAGTAGTGACGAGCTGGGACAAGGGTCAAAATCTAACTCAAATAACCAGCCACAGTTCATAATAATATAATAAAAATGGTACAAGAAAATACCTCAGAGATAAAATGCTCTACTCGTTCAGAATTACGGAAAAAAAGGCATGCTTTTCAAGTATAGCAGTAAATCCCAAATCGTTCACCGAAAACACCAGAAACATGTGAGTAAGTTTGAAAACTGTGATTTTTTCCAAAAACCTTTCAAGAATAAATAAGATATTTCATTTTCAGATAGCATGAGGAAAGTACATCTCTATGCCTACATGTCAATATGCAGTTGAAATCATGAATGTCACAAAAATCGGGTAGCATGAGGAAATGCATCTTTATGCCCGTATCTCTAGTACACATATCAAATGCAATGCATCTCAGTGATGAAGTCATGTATTCACATACTCAAAGTACTCAAACTCACTATCTCGTATTCACACTCATCATGCTAAATACTCAGCAATCTTAGTCACTCAGTACTGTACATGGCAGATCCAGCCCAGGGTAGATTCAGCCCAAACATAAATAAATCTTGGGAAGATCCAGCCCAATGCAAATGAATCCAGGGCAGATCTAGCCCAAAAATCCATAGCAACTGCTCCCATCATGGATATGCAAACTCCGGAGGGACCGATCCAGCCCATGCGCTATAATAAGCCAAATCCTATCATGAATCAATAAAACATGTTGCAGCGTGCAGCCTGATATCATAAATATCAGCAATAACAGACCCTCGACCCCAATCAGTCATCAATCTCTCTCAGTCTCTTAGGCTCACAACACTCATGATAAGCATCCCTAATCAATGATGCGAGATGTGACAATATACGATAACAGAGACTGAGATTGATATATAATGATGAATGCGACTGAGTACATAACTGGAATTAAGCAAATAACTCAACATCAATGAACGATCGTTGTGGGTCCCAATATTACCAGCATTTATCCTAAACATGATTTATTGCATATGTTACATCTCAGGTGCTCTAACACATGAAGTACAGTAAAGATGTTCAGATAAGATAGCTACACAATTCAATGGAATCGACTAATCATAATTCACACGGTGCACGCTCACACGCCCGTCACCTAGCATGCGCGTCACCTCAACATCAATCACATAACACGTAATTCGGGATTTCATACCTTCAACACCAAGTTTAGAAGTTTTAGTTATCTTGAACAAGCAAAATTCAATACCGAGAAAGCCAAATGATCCTCCAAAAATGCCATCCCACGCGTACCGACCTCTGAAAAGCTTGAAACAAACGAAAAGAAACTCAAATACATCTGATAAAGCCTAAGGAAACAATTCCAAATGATAAAGGTCGAATATTTACTTAAAAACCAAAAATCAACCAAAAAGTCAAATGCGGGTTCGCACCTCGGAACCCGACAAAACATACAAAATCCGACAACCCATTCAATTACGAGTTCAACCATATAAGTTTCGTTCAAATCCAACTCCGAAATTGATGTTCAAAACTCGAAAATTCACTGTGCGAAACATTAGACAAAAGCTCCCAATTTCTCTCTTGAAATCCTCAATAAAATGCCAAAAACCAAGATAGAATCATGAAATAAAATCAAAACCGAATAGAGAACACTTACCCCAATCCATATGGTGAAAATCTCCTCAAAATTTGCTTCACTAAGAGCTCCATAGCTCCAAATATGAATAAAATAGCCAAGCCCTTGATATATAGCTTCTGCCCAGGCATCGCATATGCGACACACTTAGCCGCTTCTATGGAATTGCTTTCGCAACCAAAGGTCCGCTTCTGCATAGAAGCACTGGAAAAATGGGGCCTCGCACCTGCGGAAAAACATCCGCTCTTGCAAAATTGCAGGTGTGACACCAGAATGCGCTTCTGCGCCAACTCCCGCTCCTGCGCTCACAAAGCTTGCTTCTTCACGCACACTGGTGCGCTACAAATTCCGCTTCTATGGAGGCAGCCCAAGTCCACCTTCATTGCAGGTGCGACAATAATTCCGCTTCCATGACCATCACACCTGCGCAAAGCCAGCTGCGGGTGCAATCACACCAGAACCTGCCACCAGCAGCCTTAACCAAAATTGATCGAAACGATTCAAACCTCGTCTGAAACTCTTCTGGGCCACTAAAGATCCCGTTCCAATATACCAACAAGCCCCCTAACATAACATGGACCTACTCGAGGCCTCAATCACATATAACAACATCAAAACGACGTACCGTACCTCAATTCAGACTTAAATAAACTTTGAACTTTCAATTTCAAAAACACGCGCTGAAAGATATCAAATCAACCCGGTATGAACTCAAATTTTGCACACAAGTCCCAAATCACATAACAAAGTTATTCTAATTTTCAGAACCACAATCCGAGTCGGATATTATCAAAGTCAACTCCCAGTCAAACTTATGAACTTTCTAAACCTTCAAATTTTCAACTTTCGCCAATTCGCACTGAAACAGTAAAAAATTATCCAAATGCAAATCTGGGCATACGCCCGAGTCTAAAATCACCATCGGGACCTAATGGAACCATCAAATCTCCGGTCCGAGGTTAAATACACAAAAGTCAAACTTAGTCAACTCTTTCAACTTAATGCTTCAAACAAAAAATTCATTCTTCCAAATCACTTCCGAATAACCTGAAAACCAAAAACGACGATTCACACAAGTCATAATACATCATACCGAACTACTCATTCCCTTAAACTACCAAGCGAAGTGCAAATTCTCAAAATAATTGGTCGAGTCATTACACCCCTACTCTAAGGCAATTATCCTTTGTCGATCACTGAATTGCCTTCCAGGCATCTTTTCGAAGACCTTGTGAAGTAGCGCCTGGAACTTGACGGTTCGTCACTGCTATGTTCCTTTCCCTTTGGACTGAGAGATAGGATATGTTTTGAGAGTTTTGGATGATTATGGTAGGAAAACAACGAGAAGTAGGGCCTCTGGGTCACAAATTATGAAAAATTAAGAGAATCAGAAGAATCCTTACAATCTGGTGAACCAACCTTTACCAAAATAAATGACAAAACCGTTTGCATAAGCTTCGACCATTCCCACCTAGCCTTAAAGCAAATTATCCAGCACAATCCAGCGCTTGACAAGGCATGCCGCAAAACTGATCTAATCACCAGATCAGGATGTTCCTGCAGCACGTCCAGACGACGGAAAGAATTCAGGAGGTTCAAATGGCCCCCCTTTATATGTTTTTTTTTCTCGCGCCTTTGTTTCTCCAAACTTAGGGCAATTAAGTTGTATCTTGTAACCTCCAAAAACTTGTACTGATACTTTATATATAATTTAATTCCTTTACATGTGAAATCTGCTTTACACTTGTTTCTATCATAGTTGAAAATTTAAATGCTCTGTCTTCCTTCACTTAAATTATCACATAGGACAATTATAATCCAATATCTCACATAACGTTAATTTCGGCCGGGACCCCATAGTTGTGGACCTCGAAGAGTGCCCAACAGCTTCTCTTCGAGGTAATTTGAGCCCTTACCCCATCTTTGGTAAGATGGACTAGTTAAAACATAGTTATTTGCAAATAGGTTCCCTAACATACCTCAAAATCGTTAGGTGGTGACTCTTCTCTTTTAATACCCATTTAAAAGAGTTGTCACAAGTCAAAACCCGCTCTTGCGAGAAAACGGGGTGCAACACTGTCTGGTAGAATAAGAAGTAACAAGGATAAAGAAGGTGACTCCATAGTCTGCAAACAATATGCAACAGTACCTCGAATCTCCCAAATCTCAAGCTAAGCACCTCTCCGGATTCCATTGAGACCAATTCCTGGACCTGCACAAGAAGTGCAGAACTGTTCTATGAGTACAACCGACCCCATGTACTCCCTTGATGTTGAGCCTAACCTCGACGAGATACTGACAAGGATAAGAAAGACACCTACTTATAAACTTGAGTAATTAATAAGAAATAGATATAACAAGAGAAGTAATAAGATAGATAGCAAGAATAAACACGAGAAATTGTAAAACAATTAACTACAAGAAATAAGGATAATGTTTCTCAAATATGACAACAAAGCCTTTCTTAACCACTCCGTCCAAGAGGATGAAACGATATCTGTGAACCAACATACCACATCTACAAGGAAACAATAGCATACTTTAAACACAAGAATTCAAGGCATAAATGTTGTTGCAAACACTCCGGTCCAATACGATACCGTCGTGACACGCAACACGATACAATGGCCATATGGTTACGGCAAGCAACCTCGTCCTATTAGAACAATGTTGCCTCTAGAAAACTGATCCAATGTACCAATTCATACGGAAACACCCAACAAGCAACTATATAGCAGGGCACATAAATTAATATCAAAGAGAATGATTAAACATGATTTATTAAGAAAAGATGAGCATGACAAGGTGTGACAGGCAATCTAATATCCAAAAGAAAATCTTACCCATTTATCTCAACAAGAACTCAGCCAAGGTAACTAACACGTGAATAATCAAGTAGCCACATAATCCAACATATTATAAGAGAATAACACATGAAATAAGCAAAGACCTAATTAAAAATAATCATACTTGCATGCTTAAACCTATGACAATGTATATACACTCGTTACCATGATTATACATTGTCCCGAACACATATAGCACATAGCAAATAGACCCAAATACAACCTAATTCCCTCAAAACAAGGTTAATCAAGACACTTACCCTTTTTTGAAACAAGTTCAACAATCTAATACTATTTTCCCTTTAGGAAAAGCCTCCAAATAACTCGCATCTAGTCATATAATACTCAAATAAGACAAACAAGCTTAAGGAATCATCCTAATATTAAAAAGGTTTGATTAACATATTTGGAAAATTCAAGAAAAAGTCTACTCGGGACCACTTGGTCAAAATCCGAAAACAAGAACAAATCTCGATCACCCATTAATCCTTGAGTCTATACAAGTGATTTTTTTGAGAACCGACCTGAAATCGAGGTCTAAATCTCCAAAATTGAATATCTTAAGTTACTAACTAAATACCTTATTTCAACTCTTTGAATTCTAGATTTAGGGGTGAAAAGCTACAGGGAGTGATTGGAATTAATCAAAACTATGTTAAAGTTACTAAACATTAAAGTTGGGAAAAAAGTGCTCTCGAAAATCACCTCCTAACAAAGTCTAGGTCACAAAAATTGAAAAAATTAAGTAAATGTCACAATCCTTCCCTTTTTACCCAGCTACAAATATTGCAATTGAACAATTGTTCTCAATTGCGCAACTCGCAAATGAGAACCACAGGTCACAAATGTGAATGTCACGACCCACAAAAACCGATCTGAGCCATGACAGTGCCTAACACCGATTGCTAGGCAAGTCATCAATCATAAGAATAAACAAACTTAAATGACAGAATTAAATTGTATCATCTGCGGAATTATAATAAATAACTGAAGTCAATAACAATAATACACTAAAACCATCTCATGATCTGGTGTCATCGAGCACATGAGCTCTATAAAATAGCTAAGTACGAGGTCTGAGTGAAATATAATATTATCCAAAAGACTAAACAATATTAGCATTAAATAAGGAAAGACACTTCAAGGACTACAAATGGAACACCAATGCTACCTCAAGATTTCCCACTAAAATGGATCTATCTCACGAGAAACTACCACGATCAATGACACCTGGATCTGCACATGAATTGTAGAATGTAGTATGAATACAATCGACCGCACGTACTCAATAAGTAGCAAGGCTAATCTCGGGCTAAAAGCAGTGACGAGCTAGGAAAGGTCCGTTGCTCACTCTCCATTGCCAACAATAACAATAGCATCAGAATAATAGCATATGAAAGAAAACATCTCAAATAGTGAAAGGCCCGGCTTAACATAATAGGAGGAGAATTAGACATGCTTTTCTGACATAATAGTCAAGGTATCAACTTTCACATAATTCACTTACACATGTATTTAACAAGATAAAACTGTGATATCAAGCTCTAAACATCAAGTAGAGTCATCAAATAGCTATTAGCACAAGGGATAGTGCAGCTCAATGCCTGCACATCAGTTATACATGCCAAAACAACAAGAATCAAAGTTTAAATATCAAGTTTGCATAATCCCAGCACATTCATAGTGTCCGGTACAAAGTATCCCTCAATCATACTCTAATCATGCTCACGGTGCCCAGTTTAAAGCCATGGACCGTCACACACACATACACATACTCATCACTGTATGGGTTCATGACACAAGTCCCTCACCCAAGCACAAATATATGACCTCGTGCCTGAACCCACAGTTAATACCTGACTCCAAAGGGGAAGGTTCTTGCTCATGCGCTTATCGAATCAAATTCAACAATCAATACACTTACCCCACATGGAGCCCGGTGCACACATCACCTCAATATCAAAACCACTTAGCCCAACATATGGCCAGGAACACACGTCACCTCAATATCAATACTAACACGGCGGTATGGCCCATGATCAATCATCAATCCACTCAAGTCTTCATATGCCAACATCTCATAGAAATATTATTCAATATACCACACAGAATATACCCACATACTACAATTAATCTCAACTTGTGTCACGTACAAGGACACCAATAACATGTGAGATAACATATCAAAAGTGCAAAGAGACAGAGATATAACACGCGGATATTATCATGACTGAAAAGTATGACTACGAGTAAGGCAAATATCTCAAGTTTTAGGTGTAGAATCAATGGGAAATCAAGATATAAAGCCAAATCCAAGTGAAAATTGTTTACCTCAAATGTAGTAGTGAAATTTCTATTCAAAATCTCCTCTTCTCGAAGTCTAAGGCTAAAAATATGAAATAATGGGCAAAGTCCCGAAATTTTCAACATTACATGAAAAGGGGCCTTTAGCGAGGGATATCTAGTCATTAAAAGTCCAATTCCGGTCTTTATAAGTTGATAACGACCGAAAAAATTTCGGTCATTACCGGACGTTAAAAGTCTCGACTTTAAAAGTTAACGACTGGTTTACAAACGGGTCGTTAAACGTTCTTTAGCGACGATATAATTTTCGGTCGTTATACATACTTTTAAGCGACAGGATTTTCCCCTCGCTAATTTGTTATCCGGTCATTAAAAGTCTCTTTTGACAACAATATCTTAAGTCAATGCGAGTGCTTGTGGCTGAGATTCCCTTCGTTAACTGTATAATTACTTTTAACAACCGAAATTCTCTTCGTTCATAATCATTTATCTGTTTTAGAAACCTGTCGTTAAAGAGTTTTAATGACCATATTTTTTCGCTAATATGAAAATGTAATAACTACAATTAAGAAAATTTAATAATTATTTATATGCTTTCATACATGCTCAATAACATTGGAAAATAAACCAAATACTTAATATCTTGTTAATACAAAGAACTAAAGTCTCACATTTACCATAAACCAATTCAAATACAAACTAAACATAAATGATTGTAGTACAGGCAATCCTGACAGTCCAGGGGGTGGAGGTATACTAAAAAATGGACATGGGCAAATAATCAAGGCATATGCTGCATATTTTGGTAACTGCAGCAATAATGTAGCAGAAGCAAGAGCAATTCTTGTGGGACAGGAATGGTGTTCTACTAATGAATTATATCATGTGATTGTGGAATATGATTCATTGATAATCACTGGCATGATAAATGGGAAGGTTAATGTTACTTGGCAGGTAATTTGGGTGCTAGTCATATTCTTGGAAAATAAGGGCTAATAATAAGACATGATTTGTACTTATTTTGCTTTTTTGA
Source organism: Nicotiana obtusifolia (assembly GCA_002018475.1). Taxonomy (NCBI): domain Eukaryota; kingdom Viridiplantae; phylum Streptophyta; class Magnoliopsida; order Solanales; family Solanaceae; genus Nicotiana; species Nicotiana obtusifolia. The sequence continues at coordinate 93,079 of MCJB01000847.1, read as the reverse complement.
GAGGAACTGTGTTGGGAGGAGACATAAAAGGCAGATTCCAATTGGAGAAAAAGTCTTGTCCTTAAGCTAACCTATCATGGACTTTGAATAAATGCCATGCAGCTAATTGAGGTAATGGTAGAATAGGAGTGAAAGTTGTCCACTAAAAAGCTTAGTTTTCAAATAAGTAGCTCGAAAAGAGTTAAATTGATCTCTCTCCAATCCCTCCTCTAAAGCTAAGCTATGAATTCAATAGGTCCAAGGTTGGTAGTAGAGGTAGATTTAAAGAAGAGGCCATGGGAACAAAATCCACCACTTCACAACCGGTGGCACCCGGAGATACCTCCAATAGTGGAGGTACGAGTTGGGACGGTGTTCAGAGTTGAGATGGTGAATTTTAGTGGAGGCAGCATAACACAAGAATACACTGCCGAGGACATTAAGTGTGCTGATCAGTCTGTAGTGAGTTTCTCGTAGCACTCAATTATGTCATTGTTTTACTTTCCCCTTAGAACTAGTAGTAATTTCGTGAAAGAAAAAAGTTTGACATGTAGTTAACAGTAATAGTTCAACCCCTAATAGATAGAAGAATTATTAGGTGATGAAGAGTGATCATCCTAACCATTGCAAACAAGAATGACCAGCAAATTATTACGGATAAAGCTTAGCCTAGGATTCAAGCAGCAAGACACAATTCAATTGATAGGGCATATGTTTATCCCTGGCTTCGGATAATAATTGAATTTGTACGTGGTTTTAAAGACACGTGATTTGATATGATACAAATAACGAATAATATAATGGAGATTAAAGTCTGTAAATGAATAGAGAAGAAATGCAAACCACAAGCCTTGAATAGTCTTGGCCTTGATTGATTTCCCCAAGATAAACAACAAATATGAATGAAATCAAATGAATAAAGTAATAATAAAAGCAGACTTCTTTTCTATGTATTTATAATTATTTCGTGAGATGATTTAGAATGAGCTACATTGCTCCTTTTTATAGTGTGGGGAGAATCTTTTATACAAGGCAAGAAATTGTTTAAAAGGTAAAATATCTCTTAATTTGCTGATTTAACGGTCTTATTGATTGGTGCCGTGATTCCTGCCGAGACGCTTATTTATCACGGGATTTCCAGTTCATTCGTCATTCAAATTTGATAACTTACTCTAGGGCATTTCCCGGAATCGAGCTCAATAGGTTTACCTCGGGAGTCATGGCTTCAAGTTCTGATTCGATGTTGTTCGGTCTCGACCTTCGATCATAGATACCTCGATATTCCTGCTTCGATGTTATTCGATCTCGCTCTTCGATCTTGACCTTGATTTACCGAACAGTAACTACGACTGATACCAACAGCATAAACTAGAGTCCGATTCGTCCCCATGTAGGCGGTCCCAGTTCGACCGCAAACAGATAGTCTCCTCGTTTTTTGGAGAGTAATGATGAAAAATGATATGAGCCGCAACTTTTATATTATGTTAAATGCTGACATACTTATGACGCGTGTGGCACGAAAGTTGGAGCGTCCCATTAAAATAAATGAATCATCATATTGATAAATGACGGTGGAACTATGACATAAGTGGTACGCGTCGAAAACGTCTCTTCAAAGACAAACTTGGGACAAACCTCTGCAACATCAGTACATGCTAATTAATGCTTCGTTTCTTTAGGACGCGAACTGCCACTTTTTAGGGGATATAAATAACGTTCTTTGTCTTCATTTTCAGTAGTTTACGCTATCTAAACCTTTGAATCATTCTCTTCTCAAAATTCTCTAAGTTTTCTCGCATGCGATTTCCCTTTTATTCTTATCTCACTCCAGCATCTTTTAACTTCTTTATCTCCTAATTAACAATGGCAAAAACCTCTAAATCCGTTCCTCAAAGATAGACCCCTTCTTCTTCACAACCTACTGAAGATCCTCAGCCTGTTGATGTTGAGGAAACCATGGTTGAGCCTCCTTTGAAGGTGTTCGTACCGACTGCATGTTCGATCAGTACCGACTTTAAAGTAGATAAGACTTTTTCAGTACCAGGTCGGTGTGAACCGGTCACTAGGTATATTTGTTCGATTACGGACTAAATCCTTGACTAGGTTAAAGAATATTGTAATTGGATCGGTAAGTGCATGGTCGTTCCTGCACCGAAAGAGGCGCTCACCACCCACGTGGAGGGTTATTTGAGTGTTTACACTTATCCCTTCACGTTGTGCCCTTTGGACCCTGTTATTGTTGCCTTTTGCAAAAGGTACGAGATAACGTTGGGTCAGATCCACCGTTCTTTCTGGAGAATAGTCATTCTCTTTTGCTTTTTTGGAAGCAATATTGACGGGCACCCTATCACCGTCGATCACCTTCTGTGGTAATACAGTCCCCGACACTTCCGAGGGGGATTAATAAAACTTTCTCGCCGGGCAAGAAAAGCCCCCCTCTCGAGCATTGATGAGGATAGGGATCAAGTCTGGATGGGCCGATTCATTCGAGTGAAAACATCGGACCTGATTCCGGCTGAAGACTTGCCGTTCCCCTAGAAGTGGAGCATGAACCGTAAGTGTTATCCCATATTTTAACTTGTTCAATGCTTTTTCCTTCGTTATTTTACTAACCAGTCCCATATGATGTAGTTGTATCCTGTATGCCGGCTGGGATTCCTCATCTGAAGGAATGGGTCAAAAGTGTAGTGTCCCAAAGAACTTATTTGGAACGTTCCTGGCACGAGATCTCGAAGGGCCAATGGGAGGCCCGACACCATGGTGAGATCGGTTAAGTTCGAACTCAGCGTCTTTTGTTATTGATTTCTAATTTGCTTTACTCTTCATTTGTAGGTTTAACAAAGGACGTTGAATTGAGGCCAGCATCCCTTGGCAATGAGGTTAGCTACTAGCTCCCTGCTTTAGAGTAGGAGAAAGAAAAAAAGAGGAATGAAGCCCCCAGTTTTTCTGAGCCCGAGAGAAGGAGACCGAGGAAGGATTGCTCGTAAGCCCAAGAGCAGCATCGATGACCGGATACTGTCCTCGGACTCACTTCATCGGTTGAGGGACGAGTCCGAGGAAGATGAAGATTTTGACTTTTTGGGTAACGAGCCGTCTCAAACTGAAGGACGGGGAGTCCCCGAGCAAAGAGCCGATGAAACACACCTTAATTGAGTCGAGGGCTCCGAAATAGGGCCAAGAGCTGGGGCTTCTACTCATATGAGAGGGGCTTCTCAGGGGATCTCGGGTCCCATAGAAATGATAGACTCCCCTTCCTTCTCGGAGTCGACCCTGAATGAGGCCCAAGCTGCAAAAGGACATTCCCCGGGCAGGAGCCATGTACCGGAAGGCCCTTTCCGAGGTATCTTCGATGGCGTGGATTCGACGTCTGCTGAGGATACATTTGGGCTCAGTAACCTAGAAGTACCGAGGAAAAGTTCCTCCACCGGTACGAGAAGGGTTTCTTTCGGTCCAAAGTTTGTCGATAGATTTCCTACTCCAAGTTCGGATCCTGATCAGAACCGGATCATAAGCTTCGCCATTTCCAAGATGCTAAGATTCTTTTCGCTCCTGTAGGGATGGCTAGCTATCTTCAGTGTTTGGTGACCGGAAAAGATCAGGCTTTTCTTCGTCAGTGGGAAGAATCGGGACGTTGCGAGCGGCTCGAATGGGAGATGGTGAGCCTTCAGGCCGAAATAACCCGACTCTGATCCGAGGAAAGTGAGGCTAGAGCTGAAGCCAATGAGTGGAAAAGCAGGATGGATCTGCTGGCTTCGGAAATAGAGGCCTTCCGTGCTCAGTTAGTTTCATCCGAAACTCAACTGACGGAAGCAAAAGGGAGAATCGATACTCTGACTAAATGCACCAACGTACTCCAATCCAAAGTCAGCGTGATCACCTCGGATCAAGATGTTTTGACCAACGAGCTGCATATGGCAAAATCAGAGGCTGCTGCAACCAAAGTTGAGGTCGATGAGCTGCTGTCCCAGTACAAGGCCGACGCCGAGGCTGCTCAAGATCAGTCAATAATTTTCATTGATCACATGAAGTGGCAAACGCGCCTGTCCGTTCTCGAGGAGATACATTCTCGGGGCTTCGATCTATCAGCCGAGATTGAGGATACCAAAAGGGTCGAGGCCGAAGCCAGAAAGCAAGCCTTTCCGGAGGAAGATGACTTCGAGAACTCGGAATGAAGCGCCTTCTCCTGTCTTTTTTGATATTATGTAATGATGTCCCCATCTTTGTAATCATTTCTTGTATATATATATATAATCCTTTTTTCCTTTCCTTCTTTTATTGCTGACTTGTTTTAATTCTTTCCATTAGAACCGATGGTCTGTGTCGGTAAATTTTTTGTTCCTCGACTTCAATTTGGACTTGGCCATTTCTGGGATCTGCCTTAGTAGGTATTTATTTCAGTCGATTAACTCGGTATGGCCTTAGCCTTGTAATGATTCGCGGTTCGCCTTAGTAGATCTTATTCCTCTTTAAGTGTCGTTAAATCGGTATGGCCTTGGCCTTTTAAGAATCAGGGTTGGCCTTAGTAGGTCTTATTCCCCTTCGAATTTCATTAACTCGGTATCGCCTTTGCCTTTTACGAATCGGGGTTCTTATTCCCTTTCGAGTTTCATTAACTCGGTATGGCCTTAGCCTTTTAAGAATCGGGGTTGGCCTTAGTAGGTCTTATTCCCCTTCGAATAAATTTGATTTTTGGATGAATCCCCGACTGATGGCAGTATTTAATTGAACAAAGAAAATCAAGATGGCCCTTGAGCTCGGAGACAAGATATTGGTGCAAGAGATCTTAATTCTTGTTCACGTGCTTGTACAGTTTATTTAGGGGATAGATCAATTTATTTGGGTACGGTTCCTGTGACCGTTTGACCCTTACATCGATTCCTAATGATCTTTGATTTTAGGGATGTTTCCCTGAATTGAAGTAGCCAAGCAGCCTCCTGATTTTTGAGGTCGATCGATGATTAGTACCAAATATTGTTGTCATCGATCTACGATCGGTCTTCAAATCTAAGTTAGCACGATTTACTGGTTGCCTCGTTAAAAACCTTGCCGTAAAACCCAATTTGGTACAAAACCAGTCGAAAGAAAGAAGAGTGCAACGCGTGCTTTCAGTCCTAACATCCCGTACATTCCGATCCGAGGCTACTTTGTTTGATACCTGCGAATGTTAATTTGTCGATGTAGCATAAAAACACCTAACTACTTAAGTGACATAACTTGTTCAGCTTTAATTGCAATTTTTGGCTAACAATTCAATAGTAATATCGGATACTCTAACCCATAAGCTTGTGAACAAAACAAAATTAGAAAGAAAAACCCAACAAAGTGAAAGTATAGGAAAGCAATAAGCCATGAACGTACTGGAAGTGTTTCTTGTGGAGTTGTGGTTTGAGTATTTGGAATATTTTCGGTCTTGAGAAATAGAGGAGAGGGATTATTTTGGGGCAAAACTATGAATATAAGGATTAACGAAATTGGTTTCAATAAAATTGTAGTACATGTAATTATAAAAAAAAATCAATACCTGAAAAAGAAAGAGATGATTGGAATATAAAAAAGTGTCCAATTTCACAATAAGACAGCAAGATTAGAGCTTACCTTGAGAAGAAGAGGAATGAAACCGTGGGTTGTTGAGAGGAACACAAGGCCTGATGTTTTACACAGTTCAATTGTAAGTTATCTCTGTTAAAATAGAAAGCAAGTGGGTTGGGGAAATTACAGGTGGGGCAAAAAAGAGGGAAAAGTGACGTGATTGGGCTGATCGTGAGTTGGGCAAAAGATAGGAAAAGTTAGCGTTATTTTTCTTTTTAATATTAAACTAAAAATTAGCTTTAACGACCGAAAAAAAAAGGGATGACTATTGATACACCTGTAATGACCGAATTCATGTCCCTTCGTTAAAAATGGTCGTTAAAAGTCAAAATTCTTGTAGTGTAACTTAAACGCACTTCCCTACAGTACCCTACGCGATTGCGGTAGTACCCTCGCGATTGAGAAGGTCAAATTGTCTCCAGCCCCCAGCTACTCTTTACGAACTCAAAGCCTAAAGCTCGGACGCGATTTACCAATCCCAGCCCGACTCCACAGCTTCGCGAACACTAGTCCAGTCTCGCGAACACGACCCCCTCCTGACCCAAATTCTCCGTGAACACGATATAAATGTAGCGGAAATGATGAACAAAAACCTTCTGTGATCACGAGGTCAATCCCCGATCGATATGAACCACGGACACCAACAACTTCAGTAGTTCCAAAGTTCACCAAAATGATTTGAAACCACCCCGGATCAGACCCGAGCCCCTCGGGACCACGTCCATTCGTACCAACAAGTCCAAATACATTATCCCAACTTATCCAAGACATCAAACTGCCACGAATAACATAAATCCAAGAATCGTTGATCAAGATCGATCTCTTAAGTTCATAAACGTCCAACTTCGAACCTAGCATACGATTCGAGGCTAACCAATTCTGAAAGAACCCAAACATTGCACAAAAGTCTCAAATGAAATAATGAACCTAGTCCAATTCCTGGAACAACAATCTAAGCCCCACAAAGTCAACTCCCGGTCAAACTTGTGAACTCCCTAATTCTTAAAATTGTAAACTTTCAATAAATAGAGTCAAAACCTTCTAGGAACATCCAACTTCACATCTGAACATACGGCCACGTTCAAAATCACCATACAAAACTATTGAAACAATTAAATCCCAATTTTGAGGTCTTTTCTTAAAAGTCAAACCTTGGTCAACTCTTCCAACAAAAGCTTCAAACTTGAGAATCTCTCTTCCAGATCAAATGTAAACGACTTGAAACTCAAGATAAACTATACACACGAGTGATAATGCACAATATGAAGTTACTCAAACTCCCAACCCCCCGAAAGAAATGCTAAACCTCAAAATAATCGGTCAGGTCGTTACAGTCTCCCCCAAATAAACATACATTCGTCCTCGAACGTGCCAAGAGTTGTTCCAAAGCTTCCAAATCATTGTATAACTCATCATACACCTATGAGTGGGTGATCACGCGTCACCCTAAACCATGTAATGCCACTACACCATCTAGACTGGAATTTCTTCCTTCAACCGTAGCTTAAGAATCCATTGGACAAATTTCAATTTCTGGAGCTCCCTCCAAGATTGTATTGCATCAATCTCAACAAGATGTATCAAAGCATAAGTATACTCCCAAGATGTAACCATATGATGCACCATATAACTCATCTATCCAATGCAATATCTACTGACCACAATAGCTGCTCATTACAAAACTCGGTACCGGTAATGTACCTCATTACAAATGAAACCTCATTCCAAACCCTCGCAATGCTGCAAATGACGAAAGAAACATGTAGAAACTCATAACCACCAGTCAAATCCATAAATCATGGAGTTATTTCGCTTAAACAAAAAGAGTTGATTAGTGACATTCTTCCTCCATACAAAAATTATAAAAATCTGATTACATTGTTTCTAGATCCAATAGACTCGTCTAACCCAGTACTAGGTGCTCGACCGATAGGCCACATCAAATACCATGAAGAACTTCATACGACACGATCCTGTGTTAACAAGCAACCACTCGAGTATGATCAGTAATGGAAGAAGAAGAAAAAGGGAATTGTCAAACAAGTTTCAATAGATACAATATCAAGAGCATGATGCTATGAATCCATTCCACATGGGAGAAACATAACACACAAAACGAGCACAAGGTATCATATCCTACGTAACCCCATCACAACGTGCAACCCGATCCATACGTAATACTGTTGCAGCGTGCAACCCGATCCACATATATCAATCGACATGGGAATACCCATCGAGGTATAATGCTCATATTCACTAAACACATGCATAACCACAACAAGCACGTTCATAAACATAACCATGGGGAGATGGATAGCATAATGCACTATAGAAAAGGCCAAGCACGACTAAGGTGTAATACGCAGATTAATATCTTAAGAGCTATTTCGCTTATATATTGCCACAAGGCCTAAGCAATACCACAACATGCGTGTGAGTAATCAAGTCGTCTCATAACTCGCATAACATAAGAAAGTAACATATGAAATAGATCAAGTCAGGAATAACATCCACTCCGCCTGATGACACACCCATAAAAAACACTGCACCGAATGAGCTAATCCAATGTAGGATAGAATACCCATTCTCATTAGGCCTACCAATGTGCCTCTAAATCGATTCGAGTCATTCCAAAAATAGGTCAATAGCCTCACAAAAGTCCACAGTGACCCCATCTATGACACATAATATATGTTGTCGAATCCTTAATGCATCTTCACAGTCTGCAACCAGAGGAGTAGTCTGCCTCTCAAAAATAAAATATCCAATTGAGAGAGTACCAAAATCTCCATGCCTGATCCCTGACTCTTCCACTCAAGTGACTACATGTTACGTAGACGCAATTATCCCATCGGAGATACTCCCATAACTTTTCGCACCAAGTAGCAAAACCTAAACATCAATGGCTTCCAACCATTGCTAACATTCTCTTATCAATAGATACTTCCCATGCCGCCAAGAAGTTATAACATACCTTTCAAAGCATAACCGCAACCTTGTCCATGCAATCCCAATTCGACATATCTCACTGCATCAATCGTGCTAACATGCAAAAATATGAGAATTCCATTATCAACTTTGGATCACGAATAGGATACACTCTCCATAAACAATATAACTTCCACTTAGCTCAATTTAAGAGAAAAGCGCAACATGCAATAAATATCACATGCATGTAGAGGAAACCAACCATAAGTCGTGGTCGAAATCATTGCAACTCTTTGGAATCCATTAGCACATAACCAAGCGAGCTGAACTGAATACCTCTAAATCACCCAAGTCGTACAGACTACCAAACCCAACAGTATTATGATAAAGACACTTGTAAAACCCTATAATATCAAAGAAGTCGATCATTTCCATTACCTTCATGAGCCAAACCACAGCTAAATGACCCAAACTTCTTCAAATTACTCATGACCCGCCTTCAAGGCAACACTACTCATTCCCATTACACTATATTCCTCAATCAAAACTCATCCCAAGTGAACCCAACATGAATCTCGTTGTCCTAAGACTCCCGAGCCGCTTATTCCCACTTATACATATGATAGTATCTCCAACCCAAGTACCTTTTCTGATTAAGCCTTCTATGAATCTAAAGTTGTTCCTTACATCTCTTAAATTTTGCCTTGCAAAACATATAAGGATACCAAAATGCTCCAAGTCTCTTTCATGCACCAGCACAAATCTCGAAACTTCAGTCACACGCGAATCTGATAATCCTTAGATATCACATATTGAATCTTGAACCCACCATAACCTTCTCGAGAGTCACTCATCAGTCTTAGTCCTGAATACATAACGAATCATTCCAAAAAATAGTGCTCAGTTAGCACGTGAATACTCCAAAGAAGACAACCGCTCAAATCCTTCCCTTGCACACTACCTCCATAGAAGAATATTGAACATGAGTCTTACGACAACCTCCATATATAACCAAGGTGAAATATAACACACGTTTGGGAAATTCCTTGCTCGAATCATTCTCAAAGTCATTCTGCTAGATTATATCTAACCCACAAAATGTTCCTTGGTCTTGAATCCATAACAACACACGACTAGGAGACCCAATCGGCGATGGAGACTCCCCTACTTAGATGTAAGCCACAATCACATGACTCAAGCACCCATGATGATTGCTCCTCATTAAATTCCATCATCCCACACTGTTACACGGATGAATTCATCATAAGTTCATGCCGTACAAGCCATAATGCATCCCAAATCATCAACCTAAAAGCACACTCAACCTCGTGACAGTTGTGCCATCTTCCTCAAACGATCTGAACGTATATCGTAGCACATGAAACCTGTGGGGTAGAAGGTATAACTCTCCATAAAAACCTCATAAGAATTCAGACAACCCCGAACCTTCTCACCGGTGATAGCCTACCTGTGTGACCTTATATCAACATCTTTCTAACCTACCGTGGTGTAATGCAATGTAATCAATGACTCCTCCTGAGTCCACACTCGTCCACAAGCTGCAAAAAGTCTATTTCATTCAATCAATGAACAACTAGAAGATATTTCAACACACCCCAGCTCAAGACGGTATGCACACCAAGATGATAATCGAGCATTCACAATCCATTAGTAGCTCAAGCAAACCCATCTCGTCAAATTCAAACTATCAAAATGTAAGAAGCCGCCACCAATATGAAATGTCCTCAATGGTCCATAATGACCTTATAGCATAACACATCTTCAAAATCCGTGGCAATCCCGGTACAAAATCCACAATGATATGCTCTAACTTCAACATCAGTATAGCCATCTTCCAAAGTAAACACTCGGTCTCTGATGCTCCTTCTCGACCTAGTGACATTCAAACACAGTGAAACACGCCCAATAATGTTGCCTCAAATCATGAAATCTCTCTGTACCACATGTACAAATAGAACACCACAACTACGAGCCTCCTCAAGGATCATCTCCATCGAATGATAAACACGAGAATGCTAATCTGATCCGGAAGTCGCAAACGATGCTCCATGGGCCACTTCTCATCACTACCTCGCAACACCATGTCCTTGGAGGCAAATACATGGAAACCACCATACCAACGATCCTTCATGTGATGAACGAAGGATGACTTTGCAATAATACAAGCGCTCTACTAAGCTCAGAAATGACAACCTTGCATCTCTATCAACCAAAGCATGAACATCCATGGCCCAAATGCCTAGCCACCGACGGAACAAATGACAAACTCCAATTTGTGAACCAAATATTCCTTCTCATGGGGATTTTACTCCCGCAAACATAAGCAATCACCCTATCTTTCTATACCAACACCACATGACGGCAAACTTGTGAGTGCTCATAACACATTGTATATACATGGAATAGTACTAGTATGCAAAGCTAAATTCCCTCACATAAAATGGGACAAGAACAGAAAATTAGGAAAACATGAAAGAGTAGTATATATATATACAAATGTAAGGTGCCACAATATAATAGAAAGCATAATGTGACCAAAACATTCTAACATACCTTTTTCAATTTAGTTGGGAGATCATAGTTACCTACATAAACCACCATGCTCGTGGAAATGGGAGCATGTCATGATGGACTTCTTAGTTGGACTCCCACGGACTTCGAGGAAGTTTGATGCTATTTGAGTGATTGTGGATCATTTGACCAAGTCCGTGCATTTCATTCCAATCGATACTACTTATTTTTCGGAGAGGTTGGCTGAGATCTACATCCGCGAGATTGTTCGCCTTCACGGTGTGCTTGTGTCCATCATTTTAGATTGGGGCACGCAATCTACACCGCATTTTTGCTAGTCTCTTGTTTGTTCCTTGTACTGTGATTTCGTACCTATGATTAAGCTCGCTTTCATGGAGTCCCTTGCTTTCTTCTATACTGTGGTATCAGAGCCAGCCCATCCTTTCGGAGGGAGGAACAGTTTACTAAATATGTTTGAGTCATTTCCAGCATCGTCTTCCTTTGCAAAAATGAATATGTCTCCTACTCTATATAAAACCCTGTCCAAAAGCCACTTGAATCTAAAACTTCACCAATTCCGAAAATCATAAATCCCCCACAACCACAGATATTCATGCAATGTCCTTCAAGCTCCAGTCATACCCAAGACTTTCCTTCACTACAACCTTTTGAAAAGGAGGGAATAAGCCATGCTCCAAAAATTCCCAAGAAAAACGTAGTGCTACCTACTGGAGAAAAACCCCCAACAAGTGACATCGAGGAAACAATGAATTGGCAATCCGAATACTCCATCTGCCAAAACAAGGTACTGACCAACATTGACAACACCATAAAGAACGTGGCCCATACACAAAACAAAATGATGAGCAAGGTGGAAACAATTGAGAAAAAGATGGAGCAAACATCGTCTCGCCATGAAGGACTAATCAAAACGTTGAAACTAAGGTTGGCAAATTTACAATATGAGATTTGTCCGCCAGGAACTTCACTTTTTCAATTTTTCCAACAACAACAAAAAGAGACGGTTTCCCTCAAAGAACAGATTCAGCTCTTAAGAAATGACCACTTTAAGCCACAAACAACCCCGGTTGTCCCTTCAAAACCTACTTTCTTCCCTATGTCTTCACAACCATATTCCCCACCTAAATTAGACAACACCTTTTCCACTTTTCCATCTGCCTCACAAAATCCATGACAGATGACGAACAAGAAGGCATGACAGATGAGCCAATCCTAGAAAGGAGATACAAGCCCATGGCATCCAAGCCAGTTGGAACCGGTTTCCATACTTTCACCTTGGACGACGTCAAAGTTTCAAAATGGCCTCAAAGGATCCAAGACTTCTATACTTGGATCGTGACCAAATATTTTTTCAAATTTGATTTAAAATCTGGATTTTGAAAATTGGGAATCCACCCTGAAGAACGACCCAAAACGGGATTTTGCATCCCCGATCATCACTTCCAGTGGAAAGTCATGCCCTTCGGGTTGAAAACTGCACCTTCCTTGTTCCAAAAAGCCATGATAAAAATCTTCCAACCCATCCTCCATACCTCCTTAGTTTACATTGATGACATCCTATTATTTAGTGATACATTGGAAGAACATGTCAACTTGCTTCGTCAATTTGAGACATTAGTAACACGGTACAGAATCATGCTCTCAGCAAAAAAGATGGTTCTTGCTCGAAAGGAGATTGATTTTTTCGGAATGCATTTCGCTCGTGCTGAATACATTCCAAGACCGCATATATGTCAGGAATTACTTAAATTTTCGGATACCAACCTAACAACAGAGTAGATCCAACAGTTCTTGGTTGTAATAAATTATGTAAGAGATTTCATCCCAAACATCTCTACATACATTTCACCGCTCACAAGAATGCTCAAGAAAAATGCACCATCATGGAGAGAGAAACAGGATAAGGCAGTCAGAAAAATAAAGGAGATATGTAAAAATGTCAAGTCTCTCTACATCCCTTCAGATGGAAAAAAGATGCAGCAAACCGATGCCAGCCATGAGTGTTGGAGTGCTATTCTATTTGAAGAAAAAGATGGCCAGCGGAAAATATGCGGATACACCAGTGGAATGTTTAAAGATGCCGAGCAACATTATCATTCCACCTTCAAAGAAATTCTTGCAGTAAATAATGGAATCAAGAAATTTAATTTCTTCCTTATCCATACAAATTTCTAGTAGAAATGGATATGAAGGCTTTCCCAAAAATGATCCGGATAAATTCAAAAATTATCCCTAATCCTCAGATTCTCAGATGGGCAATATGGTTCTCTCCATACAAGTTTCAAGTCAAGCACCTGAAAGGAAAGGATAATATTCTCGCAGATTTTTTATCGCGACCAGAAGAATTCTCAAAAAGATTTTCCCTAGCAAAACTGAAGCCAAACAGTCACTTCTTTATGTTTTCAAATACACCGGGAACTAGTTCATTGAAGCCAATAGATCATCCACCGAAGTTGTTCAACCTCATGGATCCCTTTGATCCTTCAATTGTTATGGAAAGAAGAACTTATTATGAGCTCCAAGTTTTCCGGCAATATGGAGGATCCATTCTCAAACCTTTTGGCGTCAATCCAGAATATCCATTCTGCCATATATTCATAGCTCAAGCTAGGGATTTTCCACAACAACTACTATGGTTTTTCTGGTACCTATGCCATAAGTATTATATTTTCATGGAATTTAAATGCAACGTCTTCAAGGATTTTGATACCATTGCACCAGCCCTTAGAGTATTTTTGCTATGGTTCAAGCTTAGAAGATATTGGACGAAATGTTTCAGTGATTCCTACGCAGTAAAAATATTTATGTTTCATAGGCCAGTGAAGATCATTAATGGAAAAGTCCAGGCGCAAGCAGAGGCATCATTCTGGTGGAAATTTCCCGTGTCCATTTTATCAATGGAGGAAGAGTATAGCGAGGCACAAAGAATCATTTTTCAGCAAAATAGGTGCATCCCAAAGGGATATGGCAAAATGAATGGGCAAGCTGGAATTATACAAATACCCATCCTCACTGGAAAGAGTCCGGGAAACAGCAAAGGAATATCAAACACCATATGAAGTCATCCGAGAAAATATCACTACTGACATTTCCAGATCAAAGTTGCGAATTACATCTCTCAGTCCAAAGGGAAAGGAACATAGCAGTGAAGAACCATCAAGTTCCAGGCTCTACTTCACAAGGTCTTCGAAAATATGCCTGGAAGACAATTCTATGATCGATAAAGGATAATTGTCTTAATCCTTGATTATCCCCCCTTAATCCTCCATTACCAACCCAAAAACCCTAAAAAATATCCTACCCATGCCAAGATAAATTTCCACAACTTTCCATACTATCCGGGCCCCACTTTATGTTGTTTTCGTTATGCGATAGTTGTACCTTTCATAACTTAATGATAGTATTATTATTGTTGTTGTAGATTAAGGTGAGAAGAGACGAGTTCAACGTGTTTATTTGAAAGACTGTGATAAGGTATGTTAAGGCTAAGCATTTCCTTCATTTTGGAATGATCTCGTAACTACATGTGTTTGATAACGAGACATAAAGAGAAGTCTGTACTCTTGAATTTACGTACATTATCCTAGTCTAATAAGTTATAGTATTCTCCCTTATCATGACTTTATATCCACTTAAATATTGTCTTCTTTCAGTCAAGAGAGAAGAGGGTCTATATATATAAAGCATTACAGTATTTTCACCACCACTGAGCTATAATCGGTGGGCAGGCCCCTATTGGGCAACCTCAGATTAGATGGTAAGTTATATACCGAGCCTGCTGTGGCCGAGCACTATGACTGAGCCCAGAATGGCTGAGATGCCGAGCTTAGTATGGCCAAGCGCCTATGAGCGAGCCTACTACGGCCGAGCAGTTACACTTTCCGAGCGTTATAGGGTAAGTCAACTATTTTACTTCTTATATTGAGAGAGTTGAGTCAATATCAGCAGGTAAGTATATCTCAAGATCATCTTTGAGTCCCAGTTACTTTCTGTTATTATATTATCAATTTTGTTTCAGCTTTTAGTTATTCTATTGCCTTGCATACTCGGAACATTATTTCGTACTGA
Source organism: Nicotiana obtusifolia (assembly GCA_002018475.1). Classification (NCBI taxonomy): domain Eukaryota; kingdom Viridiplantae; phylum Streptophyta; class Magnoliopsida; order Solanales; family Solanaceae; genus Nicotiana; species Nicotiana obtusifolia. The sequence continues at coordinate 77,962 of MCJB01000847.1, read as the reverse complement.
TGTCCCTTTCCTGGGGACACTGCATTTCATGCAGTCAAGTTCAGATACACAGATTGGTAAACCTCCTTTGTATGTGTTGTCCGCAGCTTGATCAGTATGCTCCACGTCCTTCGGAGTTGCCGGGTCTAGGATTTTGAGTACATACTGTGTATATATGTATATATATTATGGGTAGGTCGGGGCCCTATTCTGACCACAGTACCCCAATCAGTAGAGGCTTGTAGACATATCATGTTAGTCAATGCAGTATGTTGGGCTTATACGCCTTGTATGTATATCTTTTTTGGTTTGTCAATTGTAGTAGTTATGACGGCCTTGTCGGCCCACCTTTATATTAATGTTCAGTCAAGTCTAGTTTCCGTTCAGTTTTATATTTTGTTTCACAAATTGCCTTGCAAAGTGGGCCTATGGCCAATGTATGACATTGTATGTTAAGAGTCCCTCAGTCTCAAGTTGATACGCTCGTATAAGTGAGACACCAGGTGCCGGTCTCGCTTCCCAAGGTTTGGGGCGTGACAGATTCTATGAATCGCAACCCAATTCAAGCCCATTGAAACTCTAAACATCCAACTTCCAAAGCTAACGCCGAATCATACCAAAACAACTCTAATTGACCTCAAATTTTGCATACAAGTAACAAATGACATGACGGACCTATTCCAACTTCAGAAATTGGAATCTGATCCTGATATCAATAGAGTCAACTACTGGTCAAACATCTCAACCTTTCAAATCTTCAACTTTCTGACTTTTGCCAATTCAAGTCGAAATGACCTACAGACCTCCAAATCAATATCCGAACACGCTCATAAGTTAAAAATCACAATATGCAGTTATTGGGACTGCCAAAACTACATTCCGGAGTCGTCTATACAAAAGTCAAGCTACAGTCAACTCCTTGAACTTAAGCCTCCAATTTAGGGACTAAGTGTCCCATTTTACTCAAAAATTCACCGAAAATCAAAACCAACTACCCTATAAAGTCACATAATCACAATATAACATAAAAGAAGCAATAAATAAGGGAATGGGGCTACAATACTATAAACGACCAGCCGAGTCGTAACATAAATAATCTAAAACCTGTAAAATGGAAGTAAATGACATTAAATACTGTAAGGCCCCATAAACTTTCACCTAGAACACGGGGATTCATGGTGCCGAGGTAGTCTAATGTGCTTGAGGATTGTATAAATTCTTCTAACCAGTTAAGGCTACCGACACAACAGAACAGTATGCTCAGTTCTATAACAGGCAAATAGTCAGGTTATATGGCAATTCAGTTTCTATCATATCTAATCGGGGGGCAGAGTTCATAGTTAATTTTTTCAAGAAATTTCAGCAAGGTTTGGGTAGTCAGGTGAATGTTAGTACAGCTTTCCATCTACAGACCGACGGACAGGCAGAGCAGACTATTTAGACGCTTGAGGAACTGTTGCGCGCTTGTGTTCTTGACTTCAAAAGTAGTTGCAATGATCATTTTCCACTCATAGAATTTTCCTACAGCAATAGTTATCATGCTAGCATTCATATGGCACCATTCGAGGCTCTATGTGGTAGGAGATGTGGATCTCCCATTGGCTGGTTCGAGATTGGGGAAACATAGTTGATAGTGACATACCTCATGCATCAGGCTAATGAGAAGGTTAAGATCATTAAATAACGGTTGAGAACTGCTCAGAGTCGTAAGAAGTCCTATTCGGATGTACGTCGCAAGAATTTGGAGTTCAAAGATGAAGATTGGGTATTCTTGAAGGTTTTCCCATGAAGTGTATAATGCGGTTTAGGAAGAAAGGAAATTGAGTCCCGGGTATGTCGGGTCGTATAAAATAATTCAGAGGGTTGGTTAGGTGGCTTACAGGCTTGAACTACCTCTAGAGATATCTTTAGTGCACCCGTTGTTTCATGTATCGATGTTGAAGAAAGTGGTTAGAGACCCATCGATTATTGTTCTAGTTGATACGATTGAGATTAATGAAGAATTGACTTATGAGGAGATTCATTCCAATTGCTAATCCTGATAGGCAGGTTCAAAAGCTGAGAAATAAGGAGAATGCCTCCATGAAAGTGCTATGGCGAAACCAACAGGTTGAACAGGCCACCTTGGAGGCCGAGGAAGAGATAAAGAAGAGGTACCCTCATTTATTTGAATAACTATATAATTGTTTCTATGAAATCGCTTTCTATGAATTATGTTTCCCTTGTACAGTATATGTTAAGGACATTCCTTTTGTTAATATAAGATTTATGACATCATGGTTGATGTTGTTTTCATGTTGCGATACATCGTTTCGTTGTGGTTATGTTGTTAGGACTGGTTTCTGGGATTCTTTGACAGGTGGATAAGACTAGTTATAAGGGAAACTCTACCAAAAGCTTTGGAAATTTGGGGAGTTAGTCAAAACTTTGAACTGCTGGTGTGTGAATAATGAGCCGGGTCGCTTCAGATGCCGATGGTCGATTTTGTTTCTCATTCAAGGACGAATGATCCTAAGCAAGGGAGGATGTAAGGCCTCATAAAATTTCACCTAAAACTCGGGGTTTCTTGGTGCCGAGGTTGGCTAATGTGTTTGAGGATTGTATCTCGGCGCGGCACGGACTTTTTGGGTTGTACAGTACGTTGGGGATTTGAAAGAAAATTTTTGCGAAATATGGCATTTTTGCGAAATATGGCATTTTGCGAAATATGGCATTACACGTGTGGCCACTAGTGCCAATGAAATGAAAAGTCGAGTGAAAGTGTATGAAATAAGCAATATTTCCTTTCTATAATAAAAATTTTGGGAGAAAAGTTAAGCATCGAGGAAGGGTAGATTGAAATAACCTAACACGAAACTTACGTGACAGTGTAGGAGTGATTGAGGGGTAAAATCCCCGTATTGATGTGACGAGATTATTCCCCTTAAGTAGGATGAGACTAATGTGTTGAGATTGCTCCCCTAAATGGAATGAGATGATTGATAGAGGAAAGTGATGTCGACCCACACGACATTATGGTGAGACGTCTTAGCCGATTGGGCTGAGATCGGACGCGATGCCGTGCACATGATGGTGTTGTGATTAGATGTGTTTGGGTGAGACGGCATAGCAATCGGGCTGTGATTGGCTTATGTGCTAATAACATGGTGGTATATTAGTACTAATTATCTCCCAATCTAAAACATTTTTATTTACTTGAAAATTTATCCTTATCTTAACTTGACACTTATATATTGTTTGGAGTTCTCATTGATACTATGTTGTTTCTTCTTGTGCTATTTCTCGATCTATCAAGAGGATTTTTAGTCTTTATAGATACTAGAAATATCCATTATGCAACCACATAATCGTTTTGCGGACCACACAATTCGTCGCAGATTCAGCATGAGGCTTTCCGGAGGGAGATTTTGTGGCGCATTATGTGACTGCATAATTGTTCTACGGGCAACATAACGGACGCAGACCTAACAAGGCCTACCCAATTTTGGGATCATTTTTGCGGTCTCGTTTGCGAACCGCATGTTCATTTTGCGGTCCGGTCTGCGATCGCATACCCAATTTCATAGGCTTATGTTTGGGATAATTTTTACTCGATCCTACTTTTATAAAATGACTTTGGGGGTCATTTGGGCAGGTTGAAATGACTATATTAGAGAGAGGGGAGTATCTTGGAGAGAGAGAAGGAAGACCCAACCCCCTTTGTTCATCAAATTCTTGCTCAAGCCTTGAATTGAATAACGAAAGGTCAGTGGACCTTCATCAAAGAGGTAAGGTTGCATACCCTAGTCTCTAATTTCGAGTTTGGGCAGAAGCTGGATAATGGGGAGTGTGACCCTTGGGTATGGGAGTTGTTATTGATGAATGCATGTACCAGTAAGGATGGCGGCGAGGTCATTGGACTAGCATACTCTTGGTGTTGAATTGGTTGTGGGGTGAAGGAAATCTTGTAGAAGAACCTTGTAGTTAAGTTTTCACACATAGTGTATGATGAAATGCATAAATGGGCTGAACGTATGAACCTCTTCCTAATTATGGTTTGATTTTGACGTCTCTCTACTAGATTGAAGTCGCTAGGATTTCTGGAACATTGTAGTAATTTCAGGAATGCTCAAGCGAGGTATGTTTGCTTAACTACTCTCTTAGAATCGAATTCCATGATGTTCTCATAAGTTTCGAGTATGATGGGCCAAGATCTTTTTTCTCATGTTTCGAGTTATTCCTTATAAATTTGACTATTCCGAATAAGCTTTTGTTGAATGATATATGCTAAAAATGTGTTCCAATTGCTCCTATCAAATTGTGTTCTCTTTCGGGAATGTATTCAAATGTGACCAACATGTCGAAATATATTTCAATCATGCTTCAATTGCAACTTATTATGCAAAATTGTGGAAGAAAACTCAATGTACTTAAGACTCTTATTGCTCATACGTATACTTAAAGTCTTGATTATAAATTCCTTGTTGTTGATAATCCATGATGATGTCTGAAAGTGAAAGGAGTGTGTGTGAAATATTAAATATGCCCGACGTACCAAGAACGAAATTACACGTGTGGCCACTAGTGCCAATGAAATGAAAAGTCGAGTGAAAGTGTATGAAATAAGCAATATTTCCTTTCTATAATAAAAATTTTGGGAGAAAAGTTAGGCACCGAGGAAGGGTAGATTGAAATAACCTAACACGAAACTTACGTGACAGTGTAGGAGTGATTGAGGGGTAAAATCCCCGTATTGATGTGACGAGATTATTCCCCTTAAGTAGGATGAGACTGATGTGTTGAGATTGCTCCCCTAAATGCAATGAGATGATTGATAGAGGAAAGTGATGTCGACCCACACGACATTGTGGTGAGACGGCTTAGCCGATCGGGCTGAGATCGGACGCGATGTCGTGCACATGGTGGTGTTGTGATTAGATGTGTTTGGGTGAGACAACATAGCAATCGGGCTGTGATCGGCTTATGTGCTAATAACATGGTGGTATATCAGTACTAATTATCTCCCAACCTAAAAAATTGTTATTTACTTGAAAATTTATCCTTATCTTAACTTGACGCTTATATATTGTTTGGAGTTCTCATTGATACTATGTTGCTTCTTCTTGTACTGTTTCTCAATTTATCGAGAGGGTGTTTAGTCTTACGTACTAGTTCTACTCCATATATAATAACATCCCTTTTTTCTGGGGGTGCTGTATCTTTAATGGATGCATGTGGTTCCACAGCAGGCGGCATCGACCATTGATAGCGGCATTGTCATAGTACTCTTTCATATTCGTTAGTGGCTCTATAGACATAGTGTGGTGTTGGGAAAGTCAAAATAGAAATGTCGTATTTGTATCACATGTTCTCTTCAAACTATAAATGTGTAGTGTATAATGAGATGCACAAGACTCTTCGAGTTATGCGTGCTACTAATACAAAAGCAGTGGAATTGGCTTCCTACTGCCTGAAAGATGAGGCATATTCTTGGATGGAATTGTGGTAGGAAGTAGACTTTGAGCTCTACTTGAGGTATGACTGTGAGAGCATTGATCTCCTCTCAGGCCTCGATCACTGGTTTTGAGATTTGGTACTGATCATTGCCTTGATTCCTCTGGCGAGGTGGAATAAGTTCACTGATGCTTTCATTGATCATTTCCTGCTTGCTGAGACAGCCTGAGTGTGTAGGAGTACCATATGAAATTCGCATGCTTGTCCACATATGATGTATTCATGCTGCACACTATGGAGGCGAGAGTGCACTGGTTTGTGCAGGGCCTTAGCCCCTTGGTTATTAATGAGGCCGCTACAACAGCCTTGAATTCTGATATGATCTATGGGGAGATGGTGGCATTTTCTCAAGCAATAGAGAACCGTAAATTGAAGAATATAATAGAGCGAGAGGGTAGCACCAACGCCCGGTCCACGGGCAACTTTGGTGGTTCATTTAGTAGTGGTGGTGGTGGTGGTAGGTCAGCATTCAGGGGAGGGTCATCAGGGCCATCCTAGTCTTTTGCTCATTCCTCAGTCAGTGCACCGCCACTGGGGCCCAAGCAGCAGCAGCGGAGTCGCTATAGGCCCGGTCAGGGCAACTTGGGGCCTACCAGTAGGGTTGGCATGGTGGGAGGTTCCAGCAGCAGCAAAGGTCCCCATGCCCAAGGTGCGGAAAGATGCACTTGGGAATTTGCTACATGGACGTACTCATATGCTATGGGTGCGGATTGAGGGGTCACACTCAGAGGGGTTGTCGTTCGTCATGCTAGGGTGTGGGCAAGGGTACGGCACAGCCAACCAGTTCTGCAGCTACGACATCCACAGCACCTCCCCCAGCTCGAGGCACTCCATCACCCGCAAGCCGTGGTGCAGTTAGGGGTGGTACACAGAGTTTAGGAAGACACAACAAGTTTCTATGCTATGAAGGGTCACCAGAGTTCAAAGGCGTCTCAAGATGTTGTCACAGGTATATTGACTATCCAATCTCATGATGTGTATGCTCTTATTGATCCCCGTTCCACTTTGTCCTATGTCACTCCTTATGTTTTATGGAATTTGGGATAGAACCGGAATGGCTTCATGAGTCGTTCTATGTATCCACTGTAGTAGATGAGTCTATTGTGGTCGTGCAGGTTTATAGGGATTATGTTGTCATGGTGCATGGTCGAGACACCCTGGCCGATCTCATTGCATTGGGGATGGTTGATTTTGTTGTAATAATGGGGATGGACTGTCTTTATTCTTGTTTTTCCAAGCTTGACTGTTGAACCCGAACCGTTAGGTTTGATTTTCTATATGAGTCTATGTTAGGGCCATGAAGACGATTAACAAGGGCTGTATTTACCATTTGGTCCGGGTTACCGACACCGATGTTGAGGCATCTTCTGTAGTGTTTGTGCCGGTTGTGAATTAATTTTCGGAGGTCTTTCCCGATTAGCTCCCCGGGATTTTACTAGCTAAGGAGATCTATTTTGGGATTGATGTGATGCCGGGCACACAGCCTATATCTGTTCCACCCTACAGAATGTCGCCGGCAGAATTGAAGGAGCTAAAGGAACAATTGAAGGATTTGTTAGAGAAAGGTTTCATTCGGCCAAGTGTGTCACTTTGGGGCGCACCGGTTCTATTATTAAGAAAGAAGGATGGGTCGCTGAGAATGTGTATTGACTATCGGCAGCTCAACAAGGTTACAATAAAAAATAAGTACCCATTACCTAGGAGAGATGACTTGTTTGACCAATTACAAAGTGCTAAGTATTTCTCCAAGATTGATTTAAGATTCGGGTATCACCCATTGAAGATTAGGGAGCATGATATTCCGAAAATAGCTTTTATGACCCGGCATAGGCACTTCGAATTCCTAGTAATGTCTTTTGAGCTAACAAATGCCCCTGTAGCTTTCATGGATCTTATTTTCAAGCCTTTCCTTGACTCCTTCGTGATTGTGTTTATTGACAATATCCATGTATATTCGCGAAGTCGAGAGGACCATGCCGATCATCTCAGGGCAGTTTTGCCGACCCTATATCAGTACTAGTTATATGCGAAATTTTTGAAATGTGTATTTTGGCTCGCATCTGTCACATTCATGGGCTAGAATTCACCTACTACCCCAACTGAGATTCACAGTTTCTTAGGGTAAGTTGGATATTACAGGAAGTTTGTGGAAGGGTTCTCTACCCTTGCCTCTCCATTGACTAAATTGACGCAGAAAGCGGTTAAGTTCCAATAGTCAGATGCTTGTTAAAGGAGCTTCCAGGAGTTGAAATCGAGATCGACTACAGCACCAGTGTTGACTTTACTAGTCGGTACATATGGGTTTGTGGTATATTGTGATGCTTCAAGAAGATGACTTGGGTGTGTATTAATGCAACATGGCAAGGTGATAGCATATGCTTCTAGGCAACTCAAGAATCTAGAAAAGAACCATCTAACACATGACTTAGAGCTTGCAACGGTGGTCTTTGCGTTTAAGATTTTGCGCCATTATTTGTGTGGGTTCAGTGTGAATATATTCACGGACCATAAGAGCCTTCAATATATTTTCAAACATAAGGAATTCAACCTGAGGCAGAGAAGATGGATTGAGTTACTCAAGAATTACGACATCGATATCCTATATCATCCGGGAAAGGCTAATGCTGTGGCAGATGCTCTTAGCCGGATATCTATGGGTATTTTGGCTCACTTGGAGGTAAACCAAAGGCCGTTGGCCAAGGAGGTTCATCGATTGGTTAGTTTGGGAGTTCGTCGTGCGGATTCTAGTGAAGGAGGGGTGATTGCGCAAAATAGGACTGAAGTGTCGCTTGTGGTGGAAGTCAAGGAGAAGCAATACAACGATCCATTGTTGGTACAATTGAAGGAGGGGATTCATATACATAAGATCATTGCCTTTCCTCTTGGCATGGATAATGGTACACTAAGGTACCAAGGGCGACTATGTGTTCCAAATGTAGATGGTCTCTAGGAAAGAATCATGACCGAGGCACACACTTCTAGGTATTCCGTGCACCCAGGCTCTACAAAAATATATCATGATCTTACAAAAGTCTATTGGTGGAATAATATGAAGAGTAATGTAGCAGACTTTCTGGCAAGATGTCCAAATAGTCAGCAAGTGAAGGCCGAGCATCAATGGCTCGGTGGATTGGCACAGAACATAGAAATTCCAATGTGGAAGTGGGAGATGATCAATATGGACTTTTTGGTGGGACTACCTACCTCGCATGCCTCGCAAGTTCGACCCAATTTGGATAATTTTGGACCGACTCACGAAATCAACACACTTCTTACCTGTTAATACTACCAATACAACAGAATAATATGCTTTTTTGTATATCAAGGAAATAGTTAGGTTGCATGGCACTCCAGTTTCTATTATCTCAGATCGAGGGGAATATTTCACGGCTAATTTTTTGAAGAACATTTAGCAAGGTTTGGGTACTCAGGTGAATCTTAGTACAAGGTTTCACCTGCAGACTGACGGGCAGGTAGAGCGGACTATTCAGATGCTTGAGGATATGTTTCACGCTTGTGTTCTTGACTTCAAGGGTAGCTGATATGATCATTTTCCACTCATAGAATTCACCTACAATAAAAGTTAACATGCTACCAGTCAGATGGCACCGTTTGAAGCTTTATATGGTAGGATATGTAGATCTCCCATTGGATGGTTCGAGATTGGGGTTGATAGTGCTAGACCTCGTGCATCAAGCTATGGAAAAGGTTAAGATCATTACAGAGAAAACTATTCGGAGTCAACAGAAGTCCTATTCGGATGTGTTTCGCAGGGATTTGGAGTTTAAAGAGGATGACTGGGTATTCTTGAAGGTTTTTCCCATAAAGGGTGTAATGCGGTTGGGTAAGAAAGGGAAGTTGAGTTCGAGGTATGTCGGACCGTACAGAATCATTCAAAGGATTGGTCGGGTGGCTTACAAGCTTGTACTACCTCCAAAGATGTCTTTTGCGCACCCCGTGTTTCACGTATCAATGTTGCAGAAGGTGGTTTGAGATCCGTCGCTTATTATTAAAATTGAGGCTAATTGAGGTTAATTAGGAATTGACTTATGAAGAGATTCTAGTTGCCATTCTTGATAGGAAAGTATGTAAGCTGAGAAATAAAGAAACTGGCTCCGTGAAAAGTGCTGTGGCGAAACCAAGAGGTTGAAGAGGCCACCTGGGAGGCAGAGGAAGAGATGAAAAAGAAGTACCCCCATTTGTTTGAATAGTTATGTAATCATTTCTATGAATTGTTCCCCGTGTATTATGTATCATTTGTACAGTTGATGTTAAGGGTGTTCCTTTTTGGTGACATACTGCTCGTGAAGCCACGGTTGGCATTGTTTTGATGTTATCTTGTGTCGTTGGTCCACGTATATGCTATTAGGGTTGGTTTCTGGGATCCTCTTGCAGGTGGATAGGCCTAGTTATAGGGGAAACTCTGGCAAAAGTTTTGGAAATTTAGGGAGTTGGTCAAAAATATTTGGAACTGCTGGTGTGTGAAATAGTAGCTGAGTCACATTGGTTTCTAATGGAAAATTTTAACCCTCATCGATGACGAATAATCTTAAGTGGCGGAGGATGTAAGGCCCAGTAAAATTTTACCTAAAACACGGGGTTTCGTGATGCCGAGTTTGACTTATGTGTTGATTTGCGGACCGCAGATCCGTCGCAGAGTGAAGTAGAGAACTGGGCAAAAATTAAGATGATATTTTTGCGATCAATTATGTGGCCGCATAATTGTTTCGCGGGCTGCACAATCCAGCGCAGATCCAGCATGAAGCTTTTTGGAAGGGAGTTCTTCGGTGCATTACGCAACCACATAACTGGTATGCGGACTGCATACCTACCGCAGACCCAACCCAAATAGCCCAATTTTAGGCCCCTTTTCTGCGGTCCCCTTTGCGCGCCGCATTACTTTTTTGCGATCTGGTCTGCGACAGCAGATCCAGCTTTGTAGATTTTATGTTTAGAAACCCTGTCCCATTTTCATAAAAACAACTGATGGGTTATTTTGGCTGGTCCTCACTGATATTTAGAGATAGGGGAGTGGTCTAGAGTGAGAAGGGAAGTTCCTATAGTTATTGTTTACCAATCTTTGCTCAATTCTTGAAGAATTCACAAGCAAAAGTCACAAAGTCTTCATCCAAGAGGCAAGGTTCCATACCCTAATCTTCAATTTCGAGTTTTGGGTAGAAGATGTGTAATGGGCACTGTAATTCTCAGGTGTGGGGCATTATCTATGCATGCATGTACCAACAAAGTTGTAGGAAGGTTGTTGAGCTAGAAAAGGGTAGATATTTGGGTTGGGGATGAATGAATCCACCATAGGAGGATCTTAAAACCTTAATGCACACCTAGTATTTAATCAAATGCTCAAATGAGCTGGAACTATGAACTCCTTCCTAATTTATGTTCTATTTGTCTATATCTCTAAATCGGTCGAAGTGGCTAAGAATTCTGAAAAATCGTAGACATTTAAGAAGCTCAAGGCGAGGTATGTTGGCTAATCTCTTTTCTTAGAATTGAACCCCACAATATCCTCGTAAGTCCCAAGTTGTTCATTATGAACTTATTATTCCGAATAAGCCTTATGTCGAAAGATATATGTTCAATATGTATTCCAATGTTCTGGTTATGTGATATTCTATTTGAAGATGTGCTCAAAGATGGGTTGTATATCCAAATTTTATATCTTTAAGTCGTGATTCAAATGAATGCTATTATGTCAAATCGTGTAAGAAATATCAATGTGTTTAGCATTCTAATTTGCTCGATATACGGACCTAAAGTCTTGAATAGATATGCTCTATTGTTGGTGATCCGTGATGATGTTTGAAAGTGAAAGAGATGAATATGAAATATGAAATACCGCCAACGTGCCAAGAATGATATTACATTTGGGGCCACTAGTGCCAATGAAACGAATAAGCGTGTAAAAGATGTTGAAATGAGTTGTGAATCCTTTTAATAAATAAACACCCTGGGAGTATAGTTGGTCACCGAGAAGGGGTCAGTTGAAATAACCTAGTCCCAAAACTACACGTGCCGCTGTAGGAGTGAATTGTGATTGTACCCCTTTATTGGGATGAGATTGATGTGAAGAGAATATTCCCCTTTATTGGGATGAGACGATTGCTAGAAAAGGGTGATGTCGATCCACACAGCATTGTGGTGAGGCAGCCTAGCTGGTCGGGTCGTGATCGGACGCCATGCCGCACATGGTGATGATTGTGCTTAAAATTGTTATTGAGATATTGATTGAAATCGTGATAATGATTGGTATTGTGGTTGATGTCTTTGGATGAGACGGCCTAGCCGATCGGGTCCTGATCAGACTTCGTGTTAAAATCACGATGATATATCAATGCTAAGATCTCTTAACCTTAAATACTGGAAATTTACTTGACACTTATCTTGGTCGTACTTTGATGTTTTAGTATTCTCTGAGGCTTACAATGATTTATGACTGTCCTCCCTTGTGTTATCATTCGCTCTAACGAGAGGGTGTTTAGACTTACATACAAGTACTATTCCATATGTACTAATGGAATAGTACATATGGTGAGCAGTACACTTTCTTCTCATCATATTTGGCGAGCCCCACTTTATTCGGGGTCGTGAATCTTTTGTCCCATGTGTTTTATGTTTTGAGGTATAGCGGGGGCCTTGTTTCCTGCGTTATAATTGTATTTTGTATCAGTAGAGGCTCCGTAGACACAGTGTGGGTTGTATATAGGTGTTGGGAAAGTCAAAATAGTCTTGTTGTATTTGAATCACTTGTTTCATTTTAACTATGATTGTGTATGTATTTTGAGAATATAAAATGAAGTGGCTAATGGTAATGGAATTGGCATTGTTCATGGAATCCACTCAATGTTTAAGTAATGAAATAAATGTATCTTCTCTTTATTCATGGGCAAGTTGGGTAGAAGGTATAGTAAAGGCTTGCTTGATCGGGGTATCTCGGTTGGGCGTCGGTCGTGCTGCTAAAGGTCGGGCTTGACAAGTTTGGTATTAGAGCCTAAGGTTTTTAAGTATCCTAGGATGTCTCATAGCTATTTCTAGTAGAGTCCTTCTTATCTGTGTGTTGTCGACCACATCTATAATTAGGAGGCTACTTGGGTATTTAGGAATAATACCCTTCTTTGATGTTCTAGATGGTGCGAAAAAAGCTGATTGTAAGATTGTTCCTCCTTTAACTCGTATATTGCTCTAATTTTTAGTATATCGCGCCTAGGAAGAAAGAAAAAAGTGGCAAAGGAGCCAATGCCAACCCAAGCGTGGCAGTTGATCCTTTACATGATGACGCGGGTGAGCACCTGAGAGGTGAGAATATTCCCCCTACTACTATACTGCCTGATTCCACTATACCTGATCAGACTGCACCAGTTCCCTCACCTACTGAGGGCGAATCAATCCCTTTAACCGATATTCCAATTCCACATCCAGCCCTAGCTTTCGGTCCCGATGTTTCGGAGGGGGGTCTTAGGGGAGCCATACAGATGTTCGCTCAGATAGTGGCTTCTCAAACTCAGAGATCAATTGTTGCGCCTACTTATTCCAGTCAGTCAGGGGAATCTGCTTGTTCCAGGGTGAACAAGTTTGCCGGAAAGAGGTGGCATATTCTTGGTTTGAATTGTGTGAGGAGTCTCGTGAGGAGGGGAGCCCTCCTGCGAGGTGTAATGAGTTCACCGATGCTTTCATTGATCATTTCCTGCCTGTCGAAACTAAGGCAGCCCGTGCCGCTGAGTTTGAGAGCTTAAGGCAAGGTAGCTTGAGTGTGTGGGAGTACCATATTAAATTTGCGCGCCTGTCCAAGTATGTTGTATTCATGCTGCCCACTATGGAGGCGAGAGTGTACCGGTTTGTGCAGGGCCTGAGCCCCTTAGTTATTAATGAGGCCGCTACAGCTGCCTTGAATTCTTATATGAATTATGGGAAGATGGTGGCAAAGAACCATAAATTGAAGAATATAATGGAGCGAGAGGGTAGCAGCAAGGCCCGATTCGCGGGCAACTTTGGTGGTTCATTTTGTGGTGGTGGAGGTAGGTCAACATTCAGGGGAGGGTCATCAGGGCCATCCCAGTCTTTTGCTCAATCCTCAGTCAGTGCACCGCGGTAGGGGCCCAGTTAGCAGTAATGAAGTCGTTATAGGCCCAATTAGGCAAATAGGGGGTCTTACCAGCAGGGTCGGCCTAGTGGGAGGTCCCAGTAGCAGCAAAGGCCCCCATGCCATAGGTGTGGAAATATGCACTTGGGAAACTAGTACATGTACCATATGATATGGGTGAGGATTGAGGGGTCACATTCAGAGGGATTGTCGTTCGTCCCGCCAGGGTGTGGGCAGGGGTATGGCAAGGCACAGCCAGTTATACAGCTACTACATATACAGGAACTCCTCCAGCTCAAGGTACTCCAGCAATCCCAGGGCGTGGTGCAGCTAGGGGTGGTACACAGAGTTCGGGAGGACCTAACTGTATCCATGCTATGGTGGGTCGCTAGAGTTCAGAGGCTTCTCCAGATGTTGTAACAGGTATATTGACAGTCCAATCTCATGATGTGTATGCTCTTACTAATCCCGGTTCCACATTGTCCAATGTCACTGCTTATGTTGCTATGGAATTTTGGATAGAACCGGAATAGCTTCAAGAGTCGTTCTCTCTATCTGCTTCGGTTAGTGAGTCTATTGTGGCCGCATGGGTTTATAAGGATTTTGTTGTCGCGGTGCATGGCCGGGACACCCTGGGCGATCTCATTTAATTGGGGATGATTGATTTTTATGTAATAATGGGGGTGGACTAGCTTTATTCATGTTTTCCCAAGCTTGGCTGTCGAACCAGTACCGTTAGGATTGAATTTTCAAATGAATCAGTGGTTGCATGTAAGGGGGATGGTGTGGTGCCGAAGGGTAGGTTTATTTCTTACCATAAGGACATGAAGATGATTAACAAGGGGTGTATTTACCATTTGGTCCGGGTTACGAACACCAATGTTGAGGCACCTGCCCTTGAGTCCTGCCGGTTGTAAATGAATTTTCAGAGGACTTTTTGGATAAGCTCCCTGGGATTCCACCAAATAGGGAGATTGATTTTAGTATTGGTGTGATGTCGGGCACGCAACCTATATCTTTTCGACCATACAGAATGACACCGGCATAATTGAAGGAGCTAAAGGAACAACTAAAGGATTTGTTAGAGAAATGTTTCATTCGGCCAAGTGTGTCGCCTTGGGGCACACTGTTTCTATTTGTAGTAAAGAAGGATGAGTCACTGTATAGTGTCGAATACAATCGAGCACACAAGAAATATCGGTCTTGGGTACAATCCGAGGTCGGGCTGCTTTGGATCGAAACTAGCATTTCAGGAAGGAAGGTTCGAGGTCGGACATCATTAGATCGAAGCCAGAGCTGTTGGAATGAGACGGTCAAGACCGGTCTGGGTAAAAGCATCTTACGGTAAAAGTATCAGTTTCACGTAACGGAAGGGCCGGAAATCTCGTGGAATATAGTTATCTCGGCGGGAATCACGACCCCAATCATCAGAGATGTTAGGCCAGTATTTTTAGGGATATTTTACCCTGTAATCAAGTCTTTTACCTTATATAGAATTCCTTTTCCCCCCTATAAAACAATACTTAGTTCCATTGTACAAGGACAGATACACCATCAGTAATACAAGCTAACACTTTCTGATTATCTCTTTCTTAGAATCATTTATTTTTCACTGCTGCTCTTTACGTCATAGCAAAATCATTCAACCTTAGAGGTTTGTTTACCCTCTTCTTACTTAAATCAATCTTTATTCATCGCATTTTGTTTTATTGTATCAATCCAAGTCACGTATCCTTAATACCACGTACAAATTCAATTGTTACCCGTATCTTAGGGTAAACAGTTTGGCGCCCACTGTGGGGCTAAGGATAATAGTGAGCATTTGATACAAATTTCTGTCAGACACTATTTTACGCTTGTTCTTTGCAGAATCTTTTGTTTTCAGGATACAACATAATCGTGTCGCACTCACACCCCATCAATGATGAATTGGACCACCAGGGCGAAAACAACAATGTGATGCTCAGTAATGAGGTTCCGAACGACGCCAACTCTCAAATGGCGATCGATGTAGATTAGACTTCTTGCCCGTCAAACAGTGTTCAGGGAGAACGCCATTCAAGGACTCAAAATAATGAAGGGGAAGGGATCAGCCTCAAAATGATATTCGACATGCTACAAGCCCAGCAAGCAGCCATCGCCCAGCTGCAAAGTCGGAGCCAGGTTTCAGATAGGGTCGAAGCTGGTTCTTCTCAAGGAGTTGCTCCCGGAAATGAACCGGTCATGGTGCAGTCAGACGAAAACAGATCAGGAACGAACTCTGGAATCATGAAGATGCTCGAGGAATTGACCAAGCGAGTCGAATCGGGCGAAAAGAAAATCGAAGCCAATGACAAGAAAGTGGAAACATATAACTCAAGGATGGACCAGATTCCAGGAGCACCCCCGGTGTTGAAAGGCTAAGAAATTCGTGCAAAAGCCTTTCCCGCCGAGCGCTGCACCGAATTTGATACCAAAAAGGTTCCGCATGCCAGAAATCCCCAAATACAATGGGACATCCGATCTGAATGAACACGTAACAGCGTACACATGCGCCATAAAGGAAAACGATCTCGAAGACGATGAGATCGAGTCTGTTCTTCTGAAATAATTCGGGGAAACCTTGTCAAAAGGAACAATGACTTGGTACCACAACTTGCCCCTGAACTCCATCGACTCCTTCACCATGCTTGCAGATACAGTCGTCAAGGCTCATGCAGGTGCTATTAAAGTCGAAACAAGGAAGTCAGATTTGTTCAAAGTCAGGCAAAGAGATAACGAGATGCTGAGGGAGTTTGTATCTCGCTTTCAAATGGAGCGAATGGATTTACCACCGGTTATTGATTATTGGGCCGTACAGGCTTTTACTCAAGGGCTCAATGCCCGAAGTTCAACAGCTTCTCAACAGCTTAAACAAAGCTTGATCGAATACCTGCTGCCACTTGGGCGGACATACATAATCGGTATCAATCAAAGATCAGGGTCGAAAATGATCAGCTTGGGGTCCCTTCGGGATCCACTTATCCTATCAAAACTAATGATCGGATTCTGAGAGATAATTATCGAGAGCCGAGGTCGAACAGAGATAGGCATCGACCGTACCCTGGCGATCGCAGGGCCATCCCGAGAAGACAAAGGTCCCCGAGACAGGAGAGAAGGAACGATCCTAATCAAAGGAACCGAGGACCGTTGCCCATAAATAACTTCGAAAGAGCCGCTAATCACCGGGAAGCGCCCAGACTGTCCGAGTATAACTTCAACGTCGATTCAGCGGCTCTCGTATCCGCCATCGGCTGCATTAAAGATACCAAATAGCCTCGACCGGTGCAATCAGATCCGGCCAAGAGGGACCCAAACTTAATATGTAAATACCATGGTACACATGGTCACAAAATGGAAGATTGCTGGCACCTAAGGGAGGAAGTGGCACGGTTGCTTGAAAAAGGTCATCTCCGGGAATTTCTAAGCGACCGGGCCAAAAACCATTACGGAAACAGAGACAGGCCCACAAGTCAAGAAGAACCTCAGCGCATGATCAACATGATAATCGGAGGGGTAGATGCACCCCAAGGCCCGGTGTTGAAGCGCACTAAAATATCTATCACCCGGGAAAAACGTACTCGGAATTACGCAACAGAAGGAGCTTTATACTTTAGTGATAAAGATGCTAAAGGGGTTACACAACCTCATAACGATGCCTTGGTAATATCGATGCTCGTACATAGAACCCGGGTGAAGCGCGTACTTGTCGACCCAAGTAGTTCGGCTAACATAATTCGGTCATGGGTCGTCGAGCAGCTCGGGTTGTCAAACAGATCTTCTCCGAAATTCGGGTCCTCAATGTTTTAACATGGGATCAGAAAAGACCAAAGGGGAGATAACACTGATGGTTAACGTCGCCTGTACTGTCCGGGCAACGAAATTTTTTGTGATCGAGGGCGACATGAGGTACAATGCCTTTTTCGGGAGGCCTTGGATTCATGACACCGGAGTTGTACCTTCAACAATGCATCAGATGTTGAAATTCCCATCGGCTGATGGGGTCGTCACCGTTTATGGAGAACAACATGTTGCAAGAGAAATGTTCGCAGTGGATGAGGCAACATCAAAGCCGACAGTTTCTTCCCAGAAGACCCAATAGCAATCAGAGATGCCACCTTCAACAAGCGAGGGTGAGCAGGATTAACTTGACGTTGATAATTATGGGGTTCCCCAGTCATTTATTGGTCCTGACGAGTCCGATGCGACCAAATCGACAGTCGAAGAGCTCAAACAGATTTCACTCCGCAGCGATGCGCCCGATCAAAATGTACCTGGGCTGGGGCTTAAACTCTAAGCTCAGGACCAAATTAATTAAATTTCTTTCAGCTAATGAAGTTTCCTTTGCTTGGTCCCATCTTGACATGACAGGGATACCGCCGGAAATTACAACTCACACGCTGAGCGTTGACCCAAAATTCTGGCTGATCAAGCAAAAGAGGAGGCCTCAGTCTGAAGCGAAACAAGCGTTCATCAAGGACGAGGTAACTAAACTTTTGAATATTGGATCCATTTGGGAAGTTAAGTACCCGGAGTGGCTAGCAAATGTAGTTGTAGTTCCTAAGAATGGAAATAAACTTAGGATGTGCATAGATTATAAAGACCTAAACAAGGCGTGTCCCAAAGACTCCTTTCCCTGCCCAACATCGATCGCATGATCGATGCTACCGCTGGCCACGAGACTCTTAGTTTTCTCAATGCCTACTCTGGTTACATCCAGATACAAATGGATAAGGATGACCAAGAAAAAACATCCTTTATCACTAAGTATGGCGCTTATTGCTATAATGTAATGCCTTTCGGGCTGAAAAACGCGAGACCTACCAACGCTTAGTAAATAAGATGTTCGAAAAACAACTAGGTGTAACAATGGAAGTTTATATTGATGACATGTTAGTCAAGTCCCTGTGAGCAGAGGACCATTTGAGTCATTTGCAGGATACATTCGACGTCCTGAAAAGGTACAACATGGAGTTGAACCCGGAGAGATGTGCATTTGGAGTAAGCTCGGGAAAATTCCTTGGCTTCATAGTCTCTAACCGGGGAATAGAAATCAACCCCGATAAAATCAATGCCATCAAAGACATAACGATCGTAGACAATGTGAAAGCAGTGCAGAATCTGACAGGTCGGATAGCAGCCCTAGGCCGATATATATCGAGGTCGTTCGACATGAGCCATCAGTTCTTTGACCTGCTGAAGAAGAAGAAGGAGTTCTCATGGGGACCGGAATGCCAACGCGCGTTGGAAGAGCTTAAAAGGTATCTCTCTAGCCCACCTTTGCTACATACGCCAAAAGCAGGTGAGCAATTATACCTTTACCTCACTGTGTCAGAAATAGTAGTAAGCGGAGTCCTGTCCGAGAAGAGCAAGGTACGCAATTCCCCATTTATTACGTCTGTAGAACACTAGGAGAGGCCGAAACTAGGTACCCTCATTTAGAAAAATTAGCACTCGCGTTATTCAGTTCCTCTAGAAAGTTGAAACCATACTTCCAATGTCACCCTATATGTGTAGTGACAACTTATCCACTTAGAAACGTTATGCACAAACCTGAGTTATTAGGTCGGTTGGTCAAATGGGCCATCGAAATAAGTGGATACGATAGTGAATATCGGCCTCGAACTTCGATCAAGTCTCAAGTACTGGCTGATTTTGTTGCCGATTTCGCGCCGTCTCTTATCCCCGAGGTCGAGAAAGAGTTGATGACCAAATCGGGGACTCCTTCGGGAGTGTGGACTTTGTTCACAGATAGAGCCTAAAATTCGAAGGGATCGGGGCTTGGCATCATGCTCAAACCCCCAACCGGGAACACGATTCGACAAGCTATTAAAACTGTAAAATTGACTAACAATGAAGCAGAATATGAGGCTATGATTGCAGGTTTAGAGTTGGCCAAGAACGTGGGAGCAAAGTAGTCTTTGACCAGCATCCCATCCTCGCCACCAGAGAAGAACAATTTATCACCCTTCAAATCCCAGACGATTTTCCCAGGCAATGGAGAGAGCATGGGTTTACCCATATCCATTTTGGTGCTATCCGAATTGCTCTAACCTATCACGGAAGAAAAGGTCAGCCTGTGGTAGCTCGACTTTCTCTTCTTAATACCAGATATTTGGAGTACCAACATGCAAACTTGGGTACTGCCGAAGTCACCTTGAATGCCGGGACTATTTTCATAACAATCTTTCCAAACTTCAACATGTCTCTCTATGATCCCTACTTAACTGAAGCTCTTAAAATCCAAGTCCAAATCCAAGGAGCCCCTCAAGCCAAAGATTCCATACAAGCTACTCTTCACCACCAAATGGCATGGCGAGTCCAGAATCACGCCATGGATCTCTGTCTTCCAGGAGGAGAAAATGCTCTTCTCCTAAACATTGATGCCACTAAAGAAATACCATGTGCACCCAAATACCCGGACAAATTTCAAGAGATGAACTTGTCAAAATTCTTCCTGATTCCTGGATCACAAATTATGAAAAGTTAAGAGAATCAGAAGAATCCTTAGAATCTGGTGAACCAACCTTTACCAAAAGAAATGACAAAACTGTTTGCATAAGCTTCGATCATTCCCACCTCAAAAAACCCAATAAAACCATCTTTTCTTGCCAAATGATCCAACCCAAAGATACAACAGATACATACCCTAAACCTGATACAGAACTCTTTTGGAACATACAAAGCATCATGGAAGAACATGATTGGTGCCGAACTTTCGACAAAAATGGATCAAAAACTTGGTGGTTCAAGTGCCCCTTTACGGGACACTGCCCTTGGGATCTTGATTGTAACTGTCAAGACTGTTTAGACGATCCAAATGGAGAATACTATGGAGAAAAGTTAAGCCTCAACAAAACCAAACCAAAATCCAAGAAAAAGGGAAAAACTACTGAAAAACAATTCCGAGCCAGATATGAAAATAAAGACCCTTCAACTGGCACATTAAGCCGCCCAGGGAAATATGAATTTCTTGTTAGTTACCAACCCCAGGAATGGACAAAATTACCAGAAAAATTCACTCCAAGCTGGAAAGACAGCAAACCTTCACCCAAACCCGATCCACCACCAATTCAGACCTTACAACCCAAAAAGCCACCTGAACCTAAAACTTCACAAGCTCCGAAAATCAAAAATCCCCCAGAGATGTTCATGCTGAGTTCTTCAAGCTCCAGTCATACCCATGACATTCCTTCACTACAACCTTTTGAAAAGGAAGGAATTAGCCATGCTCCAAAAATTCCAAAGAAAAACGTAGTATTGCCTACTGGAGAAAAACCTCCAACAAGTGATATCGAGGCAACACTAAACTGGCAATCCGAAAACTCCATCTGCCAAAACAAGGTCCTGACCAACATTGGCAACACGATAAAGAATGTGGCTCACACACAAAACAAAATGATGAGTAAGGTGGAAACAATTGAGAAAATGATGGAGCAAACATCGTCTCGCCATGAAGGACTAATCAAAGTATTGGAACTAAGGTTGGCAAATTTGCAATATGAGATTTGTCCGCCAGAACTTCACTTTTCCAATTCTTCCAACAACAACAAAAAGAGACGGTTTCCCTCAAAGAACAGATTCAGCTCTTAAGAAATGACCACTCTAATCCACAAATAACCCCAGTTGTCACCTCAAAACCTACCTTTTTCCCGATGTCTCCACAACCATATTCCCTACCTAAATTAGATAACACCTTTTCTACTTTCCCATCTGCCTCTCGAAATCCGTTCTCTTTCACCCAACCTATAAAAGGAGAACAAGAGTTTGATATTGAAAAATTGGTTTGGGAAAGGAAAGATGCCCTTGCAGCACAAAAACAAGCCAAGAAACGGCGAGACCATGCAGAAAGTTCAAAAGGGTCCAACCCAAAAAATCTTATGATTTCTAACCAGCAGGCTCCAGACCTCTATGTCTCTCAGCCAAGATGCATATCAGAAGAAGAGACTCCATGGTCCGAATCTCTGAATTAATCAGAAGAGGAATCCACAGAAGATAGCTCTCAATCAAGCGATGAATTCCCGACGGACTCTTCCGAAGATGACAATCCCCCAATAGTTGTAAATCAGCCAAGAGAGCCAGAAGTATCTGAGATAGATGACGAACAAGAAGGCATGACAGATGAGCCAATCCTAGAAAGAAGATATGAACCCATGGCGTCCAAGCCAGTTGGAACCGGCTTCCATACTTTCACCTTGGACGACGTCAAGGTTTCAAAATGGCCTCAGAGAATACAAGACTTCTATACTTGGATGGTGACCAAAAACTTGGCAGAACGAGAAAAGTATGTCATCTTGTCAGAACTTACTTCACGTTTCTCAGGAATCCTCATAGATTGGTGGAACTCCCTTGGGATTCACGACAAGAATATTTTTGTTACTTCCCAATATTTTTCCTTCAACATCCGGGTCCTACATGAAGTTTTCTGCGGAGATACTGGCCAACGACAGGAGAAAATGCAAAGACAACTCTTCGAGATAAAGTGTGTATCATTCGACAGAAATTACATTGACAGACATTTTCAAAAAATGGCCAAGATATATTTTGAAATCGGCGGAGACATCAGTCTGAAGCAAGCCTTCGTCTCTTCTCTTCCAAAGCTGTTAGCAAGCCGAACCATGACCATCATTGAAGAAAAATTACAGTCCATAACCATCCCGCAAATTGGTTACATCAGGCAGGCTATTTTCATCGCACTAGATGACATCTGTACCAAGCGCTCAGCCTTAAAACAAATTATCTAGCACAATCCAGCGCTTGACAAGGCATGCCGCAAAACTGATCTAATCACCGGATCAGGATGTTCCTGCAGCACGTCCAGACGACGGTAAGAATTCAGGAGGTTCAAAATGGCCAAGAATTCCAGATGGAAGATCAAGATCCAAGAGACGCACAAAGTATTTCAGACGCAGAAGGCCAAGAAATTTTCACAAGAAAGACAGATGCTTTATTTGCCATAAGATTGGACATTTCGCAAAAAAATTTCCTCAGTCAAGAAGATCTGTCAAACTCCTTGAAGAAATTGAAGATTACACTGGCATACACTTGCAAAAGAGGAAGACCTTGAATCCATATTCTCTATGGATGATGAACCCAATGAAGAAACTATATTCTCTCTCGATATCTATGAAGATCAAGGCAATGATCAGTACCAAATTTCAGAACCAGTGATCGAGGCCCGAGAGGAGATCAATGCTCTCACAGTCGTACCTCAAGTAGAGCTCAAAGTCTATTCATCCAAATGGGATAAACCAGCTCGAGTTATTGCTTTCATTGACTCCAGAGCTGCATCCTCACTCATAAATCCTGCTGTTCTCCCTGAAGATCAATGGGTGCCACATTTTAAGGATTTCAACACTACATCAAATGCAATCCTAACCACAACAGTCATTACAAAGCACCCGGTCACGATTGAGTTCTTCCCAGCATTGAAGTACAGAACCAAGCTGCTAGGATCTGATGTGCCAGGAAAAGATCTTATTATTGGATTTGACATTTACAAGCAGCTTAAAGATCAACTCCAGATCAAGGCCAACGGGATAGCTTTTAAAAAGCAGTTCAGATCTTATTCTGAAATTCCAAGGCTATTCCAAATCACCGATGACGAACAGATCAAAGAAATTGAGCAGAATCTCATTGAACATTCATGTGCTGAATCCCACAAGGATTTCATGAAGAAAGGGAAAAGCCCGTTATGGAGAAACCCAAAGTTTTTTATCAAGCTCCCTTTCAAGAAAAATGAAAATATCAATCTGACAAAAGCCAGTCACTCAGGAATGAATCCGGATCATCTTCAGCTTGCAAAGAAAGAATGCGAAGAACTTTTGGAATTTGATCTGATAGAGCCGTCGGATTCACAATGGGCATGCGAAGCACTTTATGTCAACAAAAGAGCTGAGCAGACAAGAGAAAAACTCAGGTTAGTTATTAATTACCAGCCACTAAACCATTTCCTCCAAGATGATAAATTTCCCATACCAAATAAACTCACTCTTTTCTCCCACTTAGCCAAGGCCAAATATTTTTCCAAGTTTGATTTAAAATATGGATTTTGGCAATTGGGAATCCACCCTGAAGAACGACCCAAAACAGGATTTTGCATCCCCGATCACCACTTCCAGTGGAAAGTCATGCCCTTCGGTTTGAAAACTGCACGCCCTTCGGTTTGGAAATTGCACCCTCCTTGTTCCAAAAAGCCATGATAAAAATCTTCCAACCCATCCTCCATAGTTCCTTAGTTTACATTGATGACATCCTGTTATTTAGTCATACATTGGAAGAACATGTCAACTTGCTTCCTCAATTTGAGGCATTGGTAATAAAGTACGGGATCATGCTCTTAGCAAAAAAGATGGTTCTTGCTCAAAAGGATATTGATTTTCTTGGAATGCATTTCGCCCGAGGTGAATATAGTCCAGGACCGCATATATGTCAGGAACTACTTAAATTTCCGGATACCAACCTCACAACAAAGCAGATCCAACAGTTCTTGGGTGTCATCAATTATGTTAGAGATTTCATCCCAAATATCTCTACATACATTTCACCACTCACAGAAATGCTTAAGAAAAATGCAATATCATGGGGAGAGAAACAGGATGAAGCAGTCAGAAAAATAAAGGAGATATGTAAAAATGTCAAGTCTCTCTACATCTCTTCAGATGAAAAGAAGATACTGCAAACTGATGCCAGCCATGAATATTGGAGTGCTGTTCTATTTGAAGAAAAAAGATGGCCAGCGGAAAATATGCGGATACGCCAGTGGAAAGTTTAAAGTTGTCGAGCAACATTATCATTCCACCTTCAAGGAAATTCTTGCAGTAAAGAATGGAATCAAGAAATTCAATTTCTTCCTTATCCATATAGAATTTCTAGTGGAAATGGATATGAAGGCTTTCCCAAAAATGATCCGGATAAATTAAAAAATTATCCCCAATCCTCAGATTCTCAGATGGACTCAATGGTTTTCTCCATACAAGTTTCAAGTCAAGCACCTGAAAGGAAAGGATAATATTCTCGCAGATTTTCTATCGCGACCAGAAGAATTCTCAAAAAGATTTTCTCTAGCAAAACTGAAGCCAAACAACCACATCTTTATGTTTTCAAACACACCGGGAACTAGTTCATTAAAGCCAACAGATCATCCACCGGAGTTGTTCAACCTCATGGGTCCCTTTGATCCGTCGATTATTATGGAAAGAAGAACTTATTATGAGCTTCAAGTTTTCCGGCAATATGGAGGATCCATTCTCAAGCCTTATGGTGTCAATCTAGAATATCCGTTCTGCCATATATTCATAGCTCAAGCCAAGGATTTTTCACAAGAATTATTATGGTTTTTCTGGTACCTATGCCATCAGTATTATATTTTCATGGAATTCAAATGCAACGTCTTCAAGGATTTTGATACCATTGCACCAGCCCTTAGAGTATTTTTACTATGGTTCAAACCTAGGAGATATTGGACGAAATGTTTCAGTGATTCCTACGCAGCAAAAATATTCATGTTTCATAGGCCAGTGAAGATCATTTATAGAAAAGTCCAAGCGCAAGCAGAGGCATCATTCTGGTGGAAATTTCCCGTGTCCATTTTATCAATGGAGGAAGAGTATAGCGAGGCACAAAGAATCATTTTCCAGCAAAATAGGTGCATCCCAAAAGAGATATGGCCAAAAGAATGGGCAAGCTAGAATTATACCAATACCCATCCTCACTGGGAAAGAGTCCGGGAAGCAGCAGAGGAATATCAAACACCATATGAAATCATTCGAGAAAAGATAACAAATGACATTTCCAGATTAAAGTTGCGAATTACATCTCTCAGTCCAAAGGGAAAGGAACATAGCAGTGAAGAACCGTCAAGTTCTAGGCGCTACTTCACAAGGTCTTCGAAAAGATGCCTGGAAGACAATTCTATGATCGATAAAGGATAACTGTCTTAATCCTTGCTAATCCCACCTTAATCCTCCATTACCAACCCAAAAAATCCTCAAAAATATCCTACCCATGCCAAGACAAATTTCCACCTCTTTCTATGCCATCCGGGCCCCACTTCATCTTATTTTCACATGCTTCTTCACATGCAACACCGTACATTCACATGGCATCACATGCTTTCACATGCTACACCATGTATATTTCAACCTGTTCACATGCTTTCAAGTGCTTTTAGTGGTTTTGCCTAAAGTCCTTCACATGCCGAGAGGGACTCGCTTGTAGATAAGTTTGCCATGTAAAATAGGTTTGCTTTATCTAGATTGTTTGTCTTGTAATAACCTCCTAGTCCTATATAAAGGAGGCCATGTAGTAGTTGTAGAATCATCAGAAAATTACCTTGTACAAGTTCAGAAAATCCTCTTGTAAAAAACCCTAGAGTCATCCTAGAATTTTCTTGTAATTTTCGTCCACTCTTTGTAAATCTATTGTGATATATTACATATGAGTTCTTTCTAAATTTCCCTCTTGTTCTTCCTTTCGAATGGATGGAAATGTCAGTCCCTATATGAAAATAGAGTAAGTGTACTCTTTGAAAATTAGCTTGTTGTAGTACGGTCCATGTATGAAAATAGAGTAAGTGTACTCTTTGAAAGTTAGCTTATTGTAGTGCGAAAGTTTCCCGAGTTATGAACAGCTAACGTTGGTTATAGTACAAAAGTTTTCTGAGTGTGTAGCTTGGCAAGCCGTCCCTCAATGGGTTGTTCAAGCCAGCCCTTTTTGTAGGAAAACTTTTGCGACTATAAACAAATTAACTGTTTGTGTAGCTTGGCAAGCCGTCCCTTATGGGTTGTTGAAGCCAGCCCCTTTTTGTAGGGAAACTTTCGTACCTATGATTAAGCTTGCTTTCCTCGAGTCTCTTGCTTTGTTTCTCGTACTGTGGTGTCGTTCCTACAATTAGGCTTGCTTTCACGGAGTCCCTTGCTTTGTTCCTTATACTGTGGTATCAGAGGCCAAATGTGACTCCCTCCTCGTAGTCAACCAAGTGAATAGAACATTCGAGGTCAAAGAGGGACGTATGCAAAGGTATGTGGACAAGCTTCAAGTCACGTTACACAGATTTAAAGAGTGGACCCTACAACACATACCCCGGGAAAAAAATAGTGAGGCCGATGCCCTCACCAATTTAGGGTCATCGGTCGAGGATGAAGAAATTGATTCTGAAAAGGTTGTGCAATTATTGAGATCGATGGTAGAAGAAGGTCATGCTGAGATTAACTCAACAAGCTTGACCTGGGATTGGAGAAACAAATACATGGAATATCTTAGTTCAGGTAAATTGCCATCGGATCCCAAAGAATCAAGGGCGTTGCGCACAAAGACGGCCCAATTTTGCTTGGCCGACATAGGAACTTTATACAGAAGAACATTCGGAGGCCCTCTCGCCAAATGTCTCGGACCCGGAGATACCGAATACATCTTAAGGGAGATACACAAAGGAACATGCGGCAATCCCTCCGGTTCCGATTCCTTGCTTCGAAAAATAATTTGGGCCGGTTACTATTGGATCAAAATGGAAAGAGATACTAAGGAGTTTGTACGCAAGTGCAGTAGATGCCAAAGGCACGCACCGATGATCCATCAGCCCCGGGAGACACTACATTCGGTCTTATCACCATGGCCGTTTATGAAGTGGGGAATGGATATCGTCGGTCCCCTCCCTCGAGCGCCAGGTAAAGCTCAATTTATTCTTTTTATGCCTGACTACTTTTCCAAGTGGGTGGAAGCACAAGCTTATAAAAAGGTCAGGGAGAAGGAAGTAATTGACTTCATATGGGACCATATCATTTGCCGATTCGAGATGCCATCGGAAGTTGTATGCGATAATGGCAAACAGTTCGTTGGCAGTAAAATAACAAAATTCTTCGAAGACAACAAAATTAAGAGAATACTGTCAACTCCATATCACCCCAGTGGCATTGGTCAAGCCGAGTAGACCAATAAGACCATAATTCAGAACTTGAAGAACAGGTTAGCCGACGCAAAGGGAAAGTGGAGGGAGATGCTGCCCGAGGTCCTATGGGCATATCGCACAACCGAGAGAACCAGCATCGGGGCCACCCCGTTTTCCCTAGTCTATGGTACTGAAGCACTGATACTGGTCGAGGTGGGCTAACCAAGCGTCAGGTTCCTATACGCAACTGAAGAATCAAACCAGGAGGCTATGAACATCAGCCTGGAACTTCTGGATGAAAGGAGGGAAGTTGCTCTAGTTCGGATGGCGGCACAAAAGCAAAAAATTGAGAGATATTATAATCGGAGGGCCCGTCTCCGATACTTCAGCATTAGGGACTTGGTACTCAGAAGGATTACACCCAACGCTCGAGATCCTAATGAAGGAACTGGGACCGAATTGGGAAGGGCCCTATACTATCTTGAAGGTCACCGGAAAGGGGTCTTACAAGCTCGGAACCATAGATGGCAAGTAACTGCCAAACAACTGGAACGTGAGCCACCTAAAGCGATATTATTGTTAAGGTAACAAATTTCATCTTTTCTTTTATTTTGTTTCTCGATAATAACATCAGCAGGTTGCAAACGGAACGACCTCGAACCGAGAAACATGAAATATTAGGGCTGAAAGCGCGCGTTGCACTCTTTTTTCCTTCGACCGGTTTTGTCCCAAATCGGGTTTTACGGCAAGGTTTTTAATGAGGCAACCATGAGTCAGGCTAACTTAGATCGGTCGCTCATCGAAGATAATGAAATCTGGTGCTCAACTTCGATCGACCTTGAACATCTGGAGATTGCTTGTTCATTTCGAAATCCTTCATCAATTCAAATTCAAGGGAACTTCACGCAGATCGTTAGGAGTCAATGTAAGGGTCAAACGATCAAAGGAACCGTGCCCGAATAGATCGATCTGCCCCTTAAGTAAAGTTGTACAAGCATATAAATACTGATGAAGTTTCTTTGGCACCAACATTCTGTTTCTGAGCCCAAGGGCCTCTTTGATTACCATTACATTATCTAAAGTTAACATCGTTCAAATATCCGCGCTAAAATCGAAGGGGAGTAAAACCTATTAAGGCAAACCCCAAAGTCGATTGATAGGCCAAGGCTGTATTGAGTTAACAAAACTCGAAGGGAAATAAGACAACTCAGGCAATCCCAATTTATAAAAGGCTAAAGCCAAACTTTCGAGGATGATTAAAATTTTCCAAGGCAAGACCTCGATTATTTAAAAAGGGGCTAAGGCCAAATCAAATCAATAAAATTTGAAAGGGGCCATATTTTGCTAAGGCATGATCCCGGCTTCTTAATGGGCCAAGGCCGAATCGAACTAAAGAAAGTTTAGGGATAAATGAAGCCTATTAAGGCGACTCCGAATTTATGATAAGGCTAAGGCCGAATCAGGGTAAAACCTGTTAAGATCGATTTAGCTCCTTAATGGGCTGTGGTTCCCCCGAGACGCGGGCCTTATTCGGCCGGTCATAGAGGAGGAAAACTTACAAAGAAAATTCACGATCCTAGCTAAGGTAGGAAAGTTGCAAGATATGGAAACTATAGAACAAAGTCAGACAAAATAAAGGAATTTTATACAAAATAAGGGAGTCCTTTCATATATTCAAATTACAAAAATGACACATCATTTTATAGGCGACTTCAGTCAGAACCATCCTCCTCTTCCTCGGGGAAGGCTTGCCTCCTTGCTTCAGCTTCGATCTTTGCTGCTTCATCGACTTCAGAAGACAGATCGAAACCCCGAGCTTGTAGATCCTCAAGGACGGAGAATCGGGTCCGACACTTAGTATATTCAATCAAAACCTTCGATTGCTCCCGGGCTGCCTCGGCATCGGCTCTATATTGAGCTATCAAATCATCGGCGTCGGCCTTAGATGTAGCAATCTCAGACTTTGCTGATTGCAGCTCATTCACGAGCACACCCCGGTCCTGGGTAAGCGACTCGACTTGGTGTTGGAGAGATTCGGTGCTCTTGGTCAGAACTCCGATTTTTCTTGCGGCTCCAAAGCTTGCTCCTCTAAGGGAGCTAAGCGAGCGCGTAGGGTCTCTTTTTTCGGAACCAATGTTTCGGCCTTGGATTTCAATTCTTTGGTTTCGGCGTTAGCCTCGCTCACTGCAGACCGAAGTCGATCTAATAAATCAGTTTGCTTCCCCAGCTGGTCGGCTACTTTGTTATGCTCTCTCCGCATAAAGTCCAGCTCGGATCGAAGGTTTGACATCTCGCACTCGAACCGCTGACGTCGTGCATTTTCTTATGTCATTTCTTCCCTTATCCGAAGGAAAGTCTCGTGATGAAGCACCGAGGACTGCAAGGTGTACATAATGAAACAGTCAGTACAAATCTAAGGGCGAAATAACGGGTGCCAAATAGAACCAATGGGGGAATATACCTTGTTCGATGACTATTGAGCTTCGTTGAACAAACAGGCCCAATCCACCATGTCCATTATGGCCAGATCCTCGTCGGTCACTAAACAATGAAGATAGCTAGCCCCGCTGACTGGCGCAGCCAAAGATCGAGCATCCTCAGGAATGGTGAACTTTATCACTCTCTTCTGATCAGGGTTGGAGCTCAGAGCGGGAAATCTGTCGACTAACTTGATACCAACAGACATCCCACTAGTCTCGGGGGGGGGG
>MCJB01000847.1:0-38221 GCA_002018475.1 Nicotiana obtusifolia | reverse complement strand
CCCCCCCCCCCAGGTTCGCTGGAAGAAAGTCAGAGGATGCTTAGGGTTTTCTTGATCGGTGTCATCAGAAGCACATCGGGCATTGTGGTCATCAGTGGAGTTACATTTACTACTTTTCAACTAACAGGGGCAGCCTACATATGGTGGCAGACCTTTGTGTCCGGCAGGACAGCTGACGCAGCACTACTGACATGGCATCAGTTCTTAGTTCTCTTCTTAGAATAGTTTGTCCCACAAACTCGTAGAAAAGAGTTGTGCGGGGAGTTTGGTCAGCTACGCTAGAGGGATACGACAAAGATCCAGTACAAGATGAGTTTTGCATATTTTGTACGTCGTGTAGTATGGTTGATTCCCATGAAAAGGGTGATTATCTGGAGGTCCATCCATGGCCAAATCTATTGTCTACATTACAGTTTGGCTCACGAGGCTGGGACGTTCGCTAGGTTTGACCGGGTGGTTG
Organism: Nicotiana obtusifolia; assembly: GCA_002018475.1. Classification (NCBI taxonomy): domain Eukaryota; kingdom Viridiplantae; phylum Streptophyta; class Magnoliopsida; order Solanales; family Solanaceae; genus Nicotiana; species Nicotiana obtusifolia. The sequence continues at coordinate 37,761 of MCJB01000847.1, read as the reverse complement.
AGATTTCTAAATGGTTGGAGCATGTTCGCATGCTTGAGCGGGAGGCCAAGAGAACCTGCGGTTCAGGTGGTTTTAGGAGTGCCTCATTTGGAGACCGGTCACATTACAACATAGGTCGTCCTCTTAGGCCCGCTCATGTAGCTCACCATATTCTTTGTGCCTCATCAGTTAGCCATAAGTTATAAAGTGCTCACCTAGTTCAATGATCATTGAGTGTGCTACTGGCACAGAGATCTTATCATGCCCCGTCTGCTCAGGGTTTCACAAGAAGTTATTCGGATTATTAGGGTCGGCAACTTTGTCAGAATAGGGGTTGCATGGAGAGTGGAGACTTGATTCATCTTAAGAGGGATTGCCCCATACATCTGAGTAGGGTTCCACAGCAAAGCTCATAGCCTATGATTTTAGCACCCGTAGCTACACCAACCGCACAACCAGCCAGGGGTAGGGCTCAGTCAGTTCGAGGTTGCCCTAGAGGGGTGAGGTCGGTTAGGCGGTGGTCAGGCCCGTTACTATGCGTTTTCCGCTATACTAGAGGTAGTTGGTTCTGACGCCGTGATCACAGGTATTGTTTCTATATGCCACAAGGATGCTTCGGTGTTATTTGACCCTGGTTCCACTTACTTTTATGTGTCATCCTATTTTGCTCGTTATTTAGATGTGCCTTGTGATTCTTTATATATTCATGTTCGTGTATCTACACCGGTGGGTGATTATATTATGGTGGACCGTGTATATAGGTCTTATGTGGTGACCATTGGGGGTTATGAGGCTAGAGTTGATTTCCTATTGTTTAGCATAATAGACTTCGATGTGACTTTGGGCATTGATTGGTTATCACAATATCACGCTATTCATGATTGTCACGCTAAGACCGTGACATTGGCTACGTTGGGGTTGCCAGATTTGAAGTGGAGAGGATCCTTGGATCATGTTCCCAATATAATGATTTCTTATCTGAAGGCTCAATGGATAGTTGAGAAGAACTGTTTGGCCTATATGGCCTTTGTGCGGGATGTTAGTGTTGACACTCTTATTGTGTTGTCATTTCCAGTAGTGAGAGAGTTCCGATATGTATTTCTTCCAAACCTGACGAGCATGCCACCCGACAAGGATATTTATTTATGTATTGGTTTGGTGTCGGGCACTCAACCCATCTCTAATCCACCATATCTCATGTCACCAGTACAGTTGAAGGAGTTGAAGGAACAATTGCAGGAGTTACTTGATAAGGGTTTTATTAGGCCTAGTGCGTCACCTTGGCGTGCACCAATACTATTTGTGAAGAAGAAAGATGGTTCTATCAGGATGTGCATTGATTACAAGAAGTCGAACAAGGTTAATATCAAGAACAAGTACCCATTATCGCGTATTGATGATTTGTTTGATCAATTTCAGGGTGCTAGGGTATTCTCCAAGATTACTTTGAGATCGGGGTATCATCAGTTGAAGATTCGAGCTTCAAATATTCTAAAGACAGCATTCAGGACCCGCTATGGTCACTATGAGTTTGTGGTGATGTCTTTTGGGCTAACCAATGCCCTAGTAGCTTTTATGCACTTGATGAACGGCATATTTCAGTCGCTGTGGTCGCTATGGTCACTATGAGTTTGTGATGATGCTGTCTTTGAAGGCAAGATCAGTTAAGTTGCAAGTATTGATGCAGTGTCTGAAGTCATCTACTTTATTGATTAGCATTGGAAGGCCTCCAAATGTCTCTTCTTCATCCCATATTACATTGAAATCACCCCCTACCAGCCACGGAACTGTCATGTCCTGTGCCATAGCATATAATGAATCCCACAGTTCTATTCTCTTAATTTGGTTACACTTAGCATATACTAGTGTGAGGATGAGTTCCACATGAGTTTCTGTATGAAGTAGCCTTATAGTTTGCTGCTGTGCCATGTCATATAATATTGTGACTTCATATGTGTCTTCAATGAATGCCCAAGATTTATTGGAAACATTAACCACAGCTTGAGATAAGCCAATGTTCCTTCTGTATCTTTCCATATTTCTTGCTTGTTGCATTGGTTCTAGAATGCCAATGAATTGAAATGATGTTTTTTGTGGAGTGTAATGAGCCTTTCAAAAGCTTGCACTGTATTCGCAGACCTCATATTCCATATGATTGCATACATTATAGATTGTTAGGGTGTATTAAAGCTCTTCTTGTTTGGACACCCTATTGCAGAGGAATTGTTGTGCTCTTTGCTTTGCTTCTTCCTACCTTTAGTTGATGATTTCAGCTTAGCTATATGTGTTGGAGAGAGATATCCTTGTTTAGAAACATTTAGGAAATTCTGAGCAGTAGACTCCACATATAGATCTTTGCCTAGATGCTCATGGTGATCTGTTTCATCTCTTGGTTCTGCTGTTTGTTGCTAAGATTCTTTACTTTGGCTATTGCTGTTTGTTTTTCCTCCTTGGAGCTTGGAGAAGTCTAGTGTAGCCAATTTTTCAACTTTTCCTTGAGCTTGCTTCTTTTTCTGAGATGTGTCTGTTTTCTCTTCTAGGTGTGCCTCTACTGTCTCTTTGGTTTCTGCTTCATGAACTCCAGTGTTGGTTTGTCTTTGGCTGGTATTTGTCAACATCAGCTGATTGTTTTTATTTATGTTATTGTTTTTTGTTGCTGTGGTAGAGACATTGGCATGACCATGTTCATTTTGATTATCCTCCTCTATTTCCTCAGTAGCTGCTTCTTCCTCACTTTGCATTTCTTGTGGAATTTAACCTTCCTCCGAGTCCTCTTCAATTTGATAAGCCTGTAGTCTTCCTGACTTCCTTATGGCCTTTCAAGCATCTTTCCTGACTTCGCATCTGCTGTTTTCTTTTTCTTTTTTTTGTCTTGGTCAGTGCCCTCTCTACTAGAGTATCTTGTGATGGGATATCCTGATGAGAGGTGTTTTTGTAACCACATTTGCATTGAAGTTTTTCTACACCCACTGGGAACTGGATTCCTTTGTGGCTTCTTTACTTTTCTCTGCTTGTGATTGAGTTTCTTTCTCTGCAACGTTTCCAATGTTTTTCCTTTCATCAAATTTGGGACTTAGCATTTGGTCTGTGGGGTGCATCAACTTCTCTGCTCTTGCTATTTTCTTATTGGCAATTCCTTTTAAGATTTTGGCTGCTGGTGTGCTTGGAATGAGGGCAGCTGCTGCAGAGCAGGAAGGTTCTTCTACTAGTTGCAGGGGTAGTGCTACACTTATACGAGCAGGTGAGTTCTTTTGGCCAAAAGCTTCTACAATCAACTCCATTTGACTGTTTGTATTACCATTGCTGTTTTCCAATTCTAATATAGCAAACTTGTTGGCTTGCTTATCTTTGGGCTTACCTTGGTTTTTCACTCTATTATCCTTGACCTCCTTCCACTGAGAGCCTGCATTGCCAACAACTTTGCCACTTGAAGGATCATCAGAGGTGTAGTCTCCTTTCCCTGCTGCTTCCTACTTTCCACTCCATTGCTTCTAGCTTCCTGTTGTTCAACTGAGTCTGTATGTTGCAGCTCTGGGTGCAATTCCAGCACTCAGCTATGTCATATCCTTGTAGTCTGCACTGCTTGCAATACTTAGGAATGTAATCATACTTGATTTTGACCCACTCTGTTATGACTTCTCAAGTAGCCTCATTTATAATGTCCATTCTTACTTTCTTTGGCAATTCAACTAAAAGATCAACCAAAACCTTTACTCTAGCACAGCTAGGCCTTGTTTTGTTAATAATTGCCATGTCAAGGTGCAGTGGCTTACCAACTGCAGATGCAAGAGAGAACATACATTCTTTTACAAAGTAAGTAGGCAGTAGCTGTGGAAAGGATATCCATGCCATTGCCATTGATGTTTCTTTTCCAAGCTTAAATTTAGCATCATAAATTAACTGAGGCATTTGGTACTCATAACCATCCTTAGCTTTGAGATAGTAAGTGCTTTTCAATGTAATCTTGATAAAATCTTCCTACAGAGTTAATCTAATTAGAACATGCTTATCTCGAATGAGACCTATGTTACATTCACCTTTGATTCCATACTATATTAGAATGATTCTTCGAGTTCTTGGATGTCTGGCCAGCCATATGAGAACTTGCCCATAACAGCATACTGCAACCCTTCTATTATGTTCATGCGATTCACTTATGCTTCTGTGAATCTGACAATAGGTTGTCCATGTACGAAAGTTTCTTTCTTGAACGGAATTGGTGCGATTGAACTTGACCTAGCGTTCACAGGTGCCGCAGAGTTTAGTGTCGCAGGTTTGAGGATGTAGGAGTAATTTAATGGTTGTGGGTTGCTGGGGGTTGTGGTGGGAGGTTGAGAGGTGGTGTGGGTCGCCATTAAAGCTCGCGAGAGCTTTTTGTCTCTACTCGCCTCCCATTCGCCTTCCGTCGCCAGACCCTCCGCTGTTGGTTATTGCTTGTTCAAAGATTTGATTTGGTTCGGCAAGGATTTTGGAAGTTAAAAGTTCGATAATTTCCTTAGGCTTGAATTGAGGTGTGATTCATAGTTTTTAATTATTATTTTTTTTTTTTTTGGTGATTTGAGGCCTCGAGTAGGTTCATGTTATGTTTTGGGATTGGGTGGTGTGTTTGGATGGGGTCATGGGGGCTGCGGGTGTGTTCCAGGTTGATTTCTAATCATTTTTGGACTTTTTTGCATTGCTGAAGTTTCTGAGTTCTAATGCTTTCCAACTGAGTAGGATGGGCCGCAAGTGCGAGGCCATATTAGTGGCACGTTGACCGTATATACGAAATGGCTAGGGAAGGCTGGGTCCGCAGGTGTGGACTGGGAATTGCAGGGCCACAGGAGCGAATTGGGTGCTTGGAGGGGATGGCAGATGCGGTCCATTTACCACAGAAGCGGCACCGTAGATGTGGTTAAGTGTCCGCAGATGCAGAACCATTGGCAAGTTTTATATTTCGAAGGGTTTGATTATTTTCTCATTTTGGAAGTTGTGGAGCTCGGCTAGGGGCAAATTTTGGAGAGCTTTTCATTACAATTGAAGGGGTAAGTGATCCTTACTCAATTTTGGTGTTAGGTATTGATTACCCATAAAATGTTACACCTAATTTATATGATTTTAAGGTGGGATGTGGCGGTTTTGGACTACTATTTCGGAGAGTGAGATTTGATGATTTAAGGGTCAATTTGGGGTTGGAATTGGATGAAACACATATATTTGGACTCCTATCGGAATGGGCGTTCGGAATTTGTGAGTTTTGTCGGGTTCCGGGTTGCGGGCATGGGGTTGACTTTTTTGGGTTGACATTGTATAATTGATTCAAGATCTTAGCTTTATCATTTGGAACCATTTCCTATAGCTTTTCTTGATGATATCATGTTATTTTGGAAAAATTCAATCCGTCCGGAGGTTGATTCACGTGGGCATCGCTTATTAGAGGATTGGTTTGGCTTGCTTAAAGTAAGTATCTTACCTAAACATGGTTGAGGCACTAGTTGCTTGAGTTATTTGTGATAGCTACGTGCTATGTGTGGTGCACATGTGTGGTGTTGAGCCCATCTGCGTGCACCGGGTTATTATTCATGCTCGGGGTAGTGCTTAGGCTATCATATGCCTTGAGTTGAGTGTTAAACTTCACCCTGGGATGCTTCTCCTATTTGTACCCCTTTGTGAGCTACTTCTTCCGTGTTTGAGGTTACATAGAGGTTAATCACCTGACTGAACTGGATTATTGCTACTTTTGTGATGTATTTACCCAATTTAAGCTATGACAACACACTTTGCACATGCATACACTTTAGCATGTGACTTATGCCACTCCAAGAGTAAGAAATTTGATGTTCACTGATCATTTTCATGTATTCTTGTGTATCTGTTTTCTGTGTGATATGGATTGGACTAGTAGCCTATGACCACACCTGGCAGATTGTGATATAAAGCCTGTGACCACGTCAGGCGAATTGTGATTTTGAGCATGTGACCATGCCGGGCAGATTGTGATAGTGGTAGTTGAGTTGTCCGTATAGTACGTGAGTTATGTGAAGATCCGTTATATTAAGATTATTGGGACATTAGTTGTCCGTGCAGCACATGAGTTGTCTGTGCGGTTGATTTGATTAGCACGTGAGTTGGTTATTGGGACATGATTTGGTTATTGCATTTCATCTTACTTGCAATTCCCTTGGCTGTTTACGTAAGTTATTTGCATATCTTCTTTATATGCTGGATTGTTGACTAAGCAGAGTACATTAAGTAATTGTGTGCACCAAGGTGGTTCTTTCTGTGATTTATGACTTGATCATATATTGTTCTGTACTTGACGAAAATTTATGAATTGTACATGTGATCAACGAGTAACATTTATAATTCTTTCTTCTATTACCTCGCCGAGGTTAGTTATGATACTTGCTAAGCTTTGCGCCTAATTATGCAGATCCAGGTGTTGAACTGAACCAGAGTAGTTGAGGCTTATTGCTGAGTTGTCATCCAAGAGACAAGGTAGAGCAGCATCTCGGCCGCAGTCTTGGCATCTCTCTTTTATTTTGTACTATTGTATTTATTTGGGAGAGTATTGTTATTTAGCTTTTCAGACTTGTATTTCCATTTTAGAGCTCCTGACTCTACATGTACCAGTTCTAGGGGATTTGTTATGTATCAATGTTGTTGTTTATGTTAATTGGCCTTAGACTTGTATTATATATGTTAATTCAGAATTAATATTTAATTTTTTTTATGTTGGCTTGCCTAGCATGTGTTAGGCGCCACCACGGTCAGTTTGTTGTTTTGGTTCGTGAAAATTTGAGTATTAATTCGCTATTTTTGAGTCGTTTGGAAGCTTGTTTGAATGAAATGTAGTATTAGGGGGTTGATCTGTGCCAATAAGAGGTAAGTGTCTTGATTAACCCCGATTTGAGAGAACTAGGATCTAATTGTGACTATTTGCTATCTATTATATGTGTTGGACGCAACATATATGCGAAGCTACGAGCATATGTGTCAACTATGGGTCAAGCATATGGGTAGAATTAGCTTATTAACATCTTGTTGCTTCACGTATTATGTTCTTAATTAGATTGTATAACTCCTTGACTATTTTTATCCATGTTAATAGTCGTGATGAGCTTCTTGTGATGTTTTGTAGTAAGACTATTGAAATGTTGTTTTTCCTATTGGTGCAAAGTGATGATTAATTTCCATATGATGAGTTATATTCAACCTCTCTTCTTGATATTATTTTTTTGTGCTTCCCACCTTCCTTGGTACTGTTTTACATGTTTATGGTTGGTGAGCAAGAGTGAATTGCACGAAGGGTATGTTACGTACTTGTAAGGAAGAGTGATAAGCAAGAAGGGTGTTTTCGTGCTTCTCTACATTATTATTGTTGCACAAAGGGTGTTTCCGGAGGGATAAGAGTAAAAGCACGAAGGGTGATGCCATGACATTTAATTGTTATCTCTTATTCCCTACTTTTATTATATGGACAAAGAGCTTGGCTATGTTGTTTTCATGGTTATGTTTCCAAATAACTTGGACTTGAATTGTTGATAAAGGCTTGTTGGGTGTTATTTTGAGGTTATAGTCGGTATATTACTTAGTTACTCCATTTATTAATCCTTGTATTATTTTTTCTTGCTACTACACTTGTTATTTAATTTGTTACCAAATTGCTATCTTACTTGCCACTTTTCTTGTTTCTCTTAATTGCTACATCTCTCGTTACTTAACTGTACATGTTTATACGTAGGTTCTTGTCTTAGCGTCGTCAGTACCTCGTTGGGGTTAGGATTGACACTTATGGAGTACGTTGGGTCGGATGTACTCATACTACACTTCTGCACTTCTTGTGTAGATTATAGTGTTTGACCTAGTGGCACCTAGAGGGCATATTAGCTTTCTTTATTTTGGAGACTCGGGGTAGTGATACACTCTCGTTCACAAGCCTCGGAGTCACCTTTCTTATAGTTCTGATATTGTTTATTTGCTCCAAATAGTGTATTATTTATTTCAGACGATGTATTTAGTAATTCTGTAGATGCTCATGTACTTAGTAACTCTAGTTTTATCCTTTACTTATGATATCATATTGTTTTTTGCTCGCTATTTCCCTTTATTTTTGTTATTTGCTGTCTTGCCTAGCAAGTGGTGTTAGGCGCCATCACGACCCCTTCGTTAGGAATTTGGGTTATAACAAGTTTGTATCATAGCACTAGGGGCATAGGTCTCACGAGTCATGAGCAAGCTTGATAGAACAAGTTTGACATCATTTTCGTTCTTTCTCTATATTGCGGTTTTGTTCTACCCAAAAGTTTGAATATTTCTTCTCTTATTCTCTCAAAAATGGTGAGCACACATGCTTTAACTGTATCTAATCAGGAGGTAGAGCCTTAGGTCGTAGCCACTACAAAGGGTAGAGTCCGAGGTGGAGGCTGGGGCACAGGTAGAGCTAGAGCCTAGCCCAGGGCACGTGCATCACTACCCGCAACCACTCAGGCTTGTGCTAGGGCAGTGTCAGTCGAAAATCAGAAGGATCCGAAGGATGAGATTCTGGTTTCGATTGAGCCAGTAGGACCAGCACAAGTCCCAAAGGGGTTTATTGCTACTCCAGTGCTTCAAGATGCCTTGGTCCGTATGGTGGGCCTTATAGAAAGTATGGCTCGGGCCGGTGTGTTTCCTATGGCACCCCTCGCTTCTCAGGCCAATCGAGGAGTTCAAACTCCCGCCACTCGTACTCTAAAGCAGATGGCTCAGGGATTTCAGACCCCGAGGGTGTTACCAGTTGGGGTGGTTCAACCTGTTATTGCGGCACAGCTTGAGGTTAGGCCCACTATGTTAGAGTATGAGTTGAAGAAGGTTGATAGGTTCCTGAATTTGTCTCCTCCTCATTTTAGCGGTGCATCTTCAGAGGATGCCCAAGACTTCTTGGACTTTTTCATATAATTCTGCATAAATACAAGAATACAAGAATACATGTACATATCACAGTCCATATCACATAGAAAGTATGTAAAATAATACATATACATGAACAATGAATATCAAATTACATACTCATAGACTGATATGAGTGACATCTAAGGTGCAGCCATTTGCGAAGTTTACCGCCATAGTTCTAATCTGGCGACTACGCCACAAGAATAGCAAGTAACATGTTTGAACAGCAGATCAACCAACAAGTAGTCTCTAGCATGATTCAATTAGCTTACAAAGGGAAGACAACATAAGATGTATGATAACGTGAATTTTAACTATCAATTCAGGGTACATAATAGCCTAAACACTACTCCGAGCAATGGGTAATACCAGCGATTCCACATCTGTAGACCAATTATCACATCTGCGGCTCCCCTTCTGCGGATGCAATCCTAGAAATGTGATCGCACTTAAAAACCTAACCAACCGCATGTGCGCACACCAAGCCGCTTCTGCGGAAGCGCTTTTGATGTCTCTTTAGTGTAGACGTGGCAGCACACCTGTGCAACCCCTTCCGCATATGTGGATTCTACTAGCACCATTTAACGTCGGATTTGTAGCCTTAGAGCCACTTATCCAGATCCGCACTTGCGGCCAAACCCACGCAGCTGCGAAAAGGCTAAAATAGGTCTTTCGAAATATATGGAAATGATCTAAAACACATATGAGTCCCTCGTACCCCGTCCAAATACACCAACCAATCCCAAAATATAATACGAACCTACTTGAAGCCTGAAATCATGCAATGGCATTAAGACCACAAATTGCACCTCTATTCAAACCTAAGAAACTATTCAACCTCCAACTTTCTAAAAATCATAATGAGCCATATCTAATCGACTTGGAATAACCTTAAATTATGCATACGAGTCCCAAATTATACAACGGAGCTATTACAGCCCACAGAACCACAATCCGAACCCGACATAATCAAAGTCAACTCCCGGTCAAACCCTATGAACCTTCCAAACCTTCAACTTTTTAACTTTTGCCAAATAGGACCAAAGGAACCTAAGAACCTCCAAGTCCAAATTTGGACATTCGCCTAAGTCAAAAATTTCCATACAACCCTATTAGAACAATCAAAACACCATTCCGGGGTCATATACACAAAACTCAACCTTCGGTCAACCTTCACAACTTAAGCTTGTAACCTTGGAAATAAGTGTCCCAATTAGATCTAAAACTTCCCCAAAGCCAAACCATTAGTCTCCAGAAGTCATATAATGACAAATACATATATGTAAAGCATCACATGGGTGAAACAGGGCCAAAATACACAAAACAACTGGCTAGGTCATTACAATTGATTATCGACAATTGAACAAGGTTTGTTTGATCAAATTTAGGATTCCAAGGTGTTCCCCAAGATTGATTTGAGATCTGCCTATCATCGAGTTAAGATTAAGGCTCTGAATGTCCCTAAGACAGCTTTTAGTACTCGTTATAGTCACCAAGAGTTCTTGGTGATGTCATTTTGTTAGACTAATGCTATAATAGCAATGAACTGATTATTGAAGCCTTATTTGGATTCCTTGCTATTGTAATCATTGATGATATTCTGGTTTACTCTCGTAGTAGAGAGGAGCATGAGCAGCAATTGCGGGTTGTAATTCAGACAATGAAGGATCATCGGCTTTATGCCAAGTTTTTTATATGTGAGTTCTGGTTGTGCTCCGTTGAATTCTTAGGTCATGTTGTGTCTTGTTATATTATCAAGTTTGATCCTAAAAATATTGAGGTTGGTTCAGAATTGGCCTACACCCAGTTGAACTAGAGAGATTCGGAGTTTCTTGGGTTTTAGGGGCTACTATCACTACATTGTGGAGGGGTTTTCATCTATTGCAGCCCCATTGACGACGTTGAATCAGAAGGGTGCTCTTTTCATATGGTCTTATGAGTGTGAAAACAACTTTCAGAAGCTCAAGATTGCTTTGACTATAGCTCCCATGGCGGTGTGCCCACAGGTTTGGGGCCTTATTCTCGGTATTGTGATGTCTCACGTAGTGGACATAGCATATTTTGATGTAGGATTATAGAATGATTTCCTACATGTCTCGTCAAATGAAGGTCCACGAGAAGAACTATCATGTGCATGATCTGGAGCTGGTAGCTATTGTGCAGGCTTGTACAGTTTTTCATGGAGGCACTACTTGTACGGTGTGTCATGTGAGATCTACATGGATCATCGAAGTCTCCAATATTTGTTCAAGCAAAAGGATTTGAATTTGAGGTAGCGAAGGAGGTTAGAGTTGTTGAAAGACTATGATAGCACTATATTATATCATTCGAGGAATTCAAATGTGGTAGTTGTTGCCTTGAGTAGAAAGGCGGAGAGCATGGGTAGTTTGGAATTCATTCCGGCTGAGGAGAGGCAATTAGCTATGAATATCCAGGCCTTGGCTAACAGATTCATGAGATTAGATATTTTCGAGTCTAATAGAGTTCTTGCTTGTGTGGTGGCACAGTCATCTTTGTTGGAGGGCATTAAGGCTCGCCAACTTGTTCATCCTCATTTGTTGGTGTTGAAGGACACGCTTTAGCGAGGTGGTGAAAAGAAAGTGGGGATTGGATAATAAGGTGTTATGTAGATACAAGGCCAAATTTTTGTTCCGAATGTTGATGGCTTGAGGGATTTGATCCTTGACAAGGCTCATAGCTCATGGTATTTTATTCATCTAGGTGTCACGAAGATGTATCGTGGCTTGAAGCACCATTATTGGAGGAAGAAGATGAAGAAGGATATTGTTGGGCATCTTTCACAGTATATAAATTGCTAGTAGGTGAAGTATGAACATCAGAAACCATGTGGGTTAACTCAGAGGTTGATGATATTGGAGTGGAAGTGGGAGTGCATTATGGACTTTGTGGTAGGGTTACAGTGGACTTTGAAGAAGTCCGATGCTGTTTGGGTCATTGTGGATAGATTGACCAAATCTGTGCATTCCATTTCGGTGATGTCTTCTTACATATCAGAGAGGTTGGTCATATTTACATTAAAGAGATCAGTTGGTTGCATGGTATGCCCATATCTATCATTTTGGATCGCGACACTCAATTCGCTTTGCGCTTTTAGAGAGTTGTTCAATGAGAGTTGGGCATGCTGGTGGAGCTCAGCATCGCATTTAATCCACAGACAGATGGCTAGTCCCCAACGGACTATTCAGATCCTTGAGGATATGTTAAGGGTCTATGTTTTTTCTTTTGGGGGCCAGTGGGACCAGTTTCTACCATTGGCGAAGTTTGCCTCCAACAATAGCTACATGTTAAGTATTCAAATGGCTTTGTATGAGGCTTTATATGGTAGGTGATGTTGTTCTCCTATCAGTTAGTTTGAGCTTGGTAAGGCTAGGATGTTGAATACAGATTTGGTTCATGATGCTTTGGATAAGGTGAAGTTGATCTAGGACCACCTTCAGACAGCGCACAATAGGCAGGAGAGTTATGCGGACAAGGTCTGTGATGTTACTTTTATGGAGAGTGCAAGGTACTTTTGAAAGTTTTTCTATCAAGGGTGTGATGATATTTCGGAAGAAGGAAAAGTTGAACCCGAGGTTTATTGGCCTATTTGAAATCTTGAGAGTTGGTGTGGTTGCTTATAGGCTTGTATTGCCTCCCAACCTAGCAGGGGTACATCCTATATTTCATGTTTTTGTGCTTGGGAAGTTCCATGAAGACAAGTCGCATGTATTGGACTTCAGAAAAGTGCAACTTGATGAGAATCTAACTTATGAAGAAGAGCCAGTAGCCATTGTAGAACGGCAGGTATGAAAGTTGAGATCTAAGGATGTCTCTTCCATGAAAGTTCTTTGGAAAGGTCAGTCGACTGAGGAGTAGAGGCTACTTGGGAGTACAAGTCTGATATGAGGAGTAGATATCCACATCTTTTTTCAAGTTCAGGTACATTTCTATGTCTATTTGAGGGCGAATATTTCTTTTAGAGGTGGAGAATATAACGACCCGATAGGTCATTTTGAGTCTAGCTTTCCAATTCATTATTTGAGATATTATATAGCTTTATTTGATAACTTACTGCTTGCGTTCATGGTTCGTTTTGATTTCCGAAAAGTTTAAATGTGATTTTTTAAAGAAAACTTAATTTTTGAGTTTTAAAATGTTGGACTAGACCATGGTCAACATTTTTGGTAAACGACCACGGAATATTATTTTAACAATTCTAGTATGTTTCGATGATGATTTTTGACTTGTACGCATCTTTTGTTGTAGTCCCGACCCGAGGCTGTTTTGGCGGTTGTTATGAAAAGTTGAAATTTTGCTTCAGAACTTTGAAATTTTTTAGTTTTGATGTGTGATTCTTTAATCTTGATGTTACTTTGATGTTTTGAGCTTATGAGTGATTTCGTGAGAGTTTCATATACGTGTGTGAAAGTTTGGAGTGGAACCCGGCTGGTTCGGGCGAGTTTTAGGGTGGTTTTCAGCCATTATTGCACATGTTGTAGTAGCTAATTTGCTGCTAGTGTAGTGTGCATCGCGAACGTGGAGCTTGTGTTTGCGAAGGGTTAATTGGCCTTGCGTGGCTTTGCTTTATGTGAACGCAATGGTCTAATCGCGAAAGCGATGGCCAGGGGGGATATGGCCTTCGCGAACACGGCTGCCTTCACGTAAACGTGTAGGCTCTAGGCATTATGGGGGCTGGTGCCCATTCGTCATTGGAATGTGACAATAGTGTGGCAAACATGAAGGATTGGGGGAGACCGCCTTCGCGAACGCCATGGTCAATTGCCTGGGACCTTCATGAACACGACAGGTGCTTCGCGAATGCAAAGAACAGCTGACCCACCAATATAAAGGGCTGAAAATCAAGATTTAGCAACTTTTCACCATTTTTGAGACCTAGACCACCGATTTGGACATATTTTAGAGGATTTTCATCCCCACTTTTAGGGTTAGTAAATTTAATTAATTCTCATGAATTTCATAGATTTTAATCCCTAAATCTAGTACTTCAAAGTGTAGGAATTGGAATTCTGGGAAAAAACTTATGAGGGCTCATTTTTTATATTTGGACCTAAAATTAAGGTCCAATGTTGACGCAAATCATATAATTGGACTCGGGGGAGAATGGATAAATGTGAATTGATCTTAATTTAGGAATTCGACCATCTAGTCTGGGTTAACTTTTTGTTGACTTTTTCAAATATGTTAAAGATCAAACCATTTTGATACAAGGGTAGTTTCTAAAGCATTTTTTTACTTATTTGAGTATTAATTGGCTAGACTCGAGTGGTTTGAAGTCTTATGCGAAAGAAAAGGCAGTATTGGAGGATTGATTTGTGTCGGAAAGAGGTAAGTATCTTGGTTAATCTTGATTTGAGGAAAGTAGGATGCAATTGTGTTATTTGCTGCATGTTGTATGTGTTAGGGGCATCATATATGCAACGTGACAAGTATATATGCGTCTGCTATGGGTGAAGCATGCGGGTGGAATTAGCATATTTACATATTGTTGTTTCATGTATTATGTTCTTCTTGCTTTAATTATATTGTATAACTGCTTGACTATTTTTATCCATGTTAATAGTCGTGTTGAGCTTGTTGTGATGATAGATAGTAAAACTATTGAAATGTTATTTTGGCTATTTGTGAAAAGTGATAGACTATTTTTCATATAGCGAGTTATGTTCAATCGCTCTTCTTCATATTATTTGTGCTTCCCACCTTGCTTGCTACTGTTTTACATATTTATGCTTGGTGAGAAAGAGTGAATTGCATGAAGGGTATCCAGTGCTTGTGAGGAAGAGCATTTCTGCATGAAGGGTGTTTCCATGCTTCTTTACATTATTACTACTATACGACGAGTGTTTCTTTACTTGTGAGGATGAGAGTAAAAGCACGAAGGGTGATGCCGTGCCATTTGATTGTTATCTCTTATTCCCTGCTTTTACTATACAGATTGAGAGCTTGGCTATATTTTTTATGGTCGTGTTACCAAATTACTTGGACTTGAATTGTTATGAAAGGCTTGTTAGGTGTTATTTTGAGGTTATAGTCATTATAATCCTTAGTTACTCATTTCATTAATCCCTGGATTATTTCTTCTTCCTAGTACACTTGTTATTTAACTTGTTACCTAATTGCTATCTTACTTACTACTTTTCTTGTTCTATTAATTTCTACATCTCTCGTTCTTTTTCTTTTACTTAACTATATAGATTACCACATCACGGTTAGGCGTGATATTTACGGAGTATATTGGATCGGTTGGTACTCATAGTACACTTCTAAACTTCTTATGTAGATTTTTGTATTGGACCTAGTGGCACCAAGAAGGCAGATTAGCTTGTTTGATTGTGGAGACTCGAGGCAGTGTTGCACTCTTGTTCGCATGCCTTGAATTCACCTTTTTTTTATAGTTCTGCTACTGTTTATTTTATTTTATTTTTGGTTAAATGTATGTTTTTATTGATGGAATCAAATTACAGAAAAGGAGGGGGACATAAACCTTACCTCCAAAAGTAGAGTAAATGTGCACTTAGTTATCCAAAAGTGATAACTATGTATGTCTAAACAGTGATGAATTGTTAGACCTGTTGTGATGTGGCAATTGTCTATTTTATATTGATAGACGATCGTATTTACAAAAACGTGGTGTGATTGAACTAGGTCAACTATACAAAAAACTAAATATTTTTCTACTTCTAATATTTGGTTTCGGGATGTGATCCCTTGTATGTACATCTGGTGTGCAAAAGTGGTTTGTAGAATTCTCAAAGGAATGGCAAAAGAGTGCGAGCTGTCTTCAATTTTGCATTTTCTTTGTAAGGAGAAAGCATGTTGAAGATGGCTATTCTAGTTGGAGCAAAAGGTTGTTTTTTCTGATAGGTGATCAGGTTGACCATTTCTGTTATTTGTTTACTGGAGCTGCTGCAGTGAGATGATGTTCCTTTGTGGGTTGCTGTTTTTTCCTGTTCTTGCCTTGAGATTGTTGCTTGTTTCTTTGTTATTGCTATGTGATTGATGCTTCTGGTTGTGTTTTGATGTTTCTCTTGTATCCTGTGATGTATGTTGGCTTGCCATGTTTCTATTGTGTTGCTGATTGAAGTCTAGTATCCTCTGTTGTGTCCTAGATGATGTCCAGTGTTGCAGTATGACTAGGGATGTCCAAGATGATTGTTGTAGTGGCAAGAGATTGAGCACCAGAGGTGCTGGTACCACACCTTGCAACTGCAGCAATGATCTGGACCTTGTCAAGCAATATACAACGAAAGAGACAGTGCAGTAACTTTTGTTTGTGTTTCTGTTGTTTTGCTGCTTTGTGATTGTGTGATTTTTGATGTATGATTCAGGATGTTTCTCTTGTGAATTGCTTCTTCATTGTGTCTCTGTGACATTTAAGTGTTGTTGATTGTTCTCTTTGCTGTTCCTGTATGTTGGGAAGTGTTTTGAGGTCCATGGTTATTGCTGTAATTGCACTGTGATGTGGTAGTTGTTGATGTCTTGCTGCTATTGGGATTGTTGTGTTTTTTAAGTTTTTTCTGTGTGCTGCATGTAGAAGGTGAGGCAATTGTTTCTGAGATCTTTCTGTTGCTGACAGTGACATTGATGATATGATATTCTTTGTTCTTTCAAATTAAGGTGTCTTGTTAGCTTGAAGTGTTGCTGGTGTTGTAAAGGGTGCTTATTGCTCAGACAAAATGTCATAGCAGTGATAGGAATGTTTTTTATGTTTTCTGAGACGGTATAGTGGTCCCTGTAGTGCATCATGATGGATTTGTGTTGTTGATGCTGCCTTGTGTGGTCTGACCCCAAGATTGTTGTCTTTGAGGGAGTATTCTTTGCTGCTGCGTTTCTGCTATGGCCATGTGGGGGCTGATTTTAGAGTTTGAGATGCTTCCTTGTTGCTTGTGTGATATACCCCTTGTGTGTTGGTATTCTTGTGGACCAAGAAAACTTGGCCAGTGTTTCCTGCAAAATTGAGCAGCCTATTGGTGTAGAGTCTCTGTCCCTGTCTCCCCTGATCCCTCTTGAGCCTTTATCGATGCCATTGCTTTATTCCTCCCATGTGCCTGGAGAGATGAAAAACATGTTGTTAGTAGATTATTTGATCCTAGGCTATTGTTTCTTTGCAGTGACCATTGTCCTGGCTTTCCCTTTGCTACTTTGTTATCTTTACTCTTATGTGAGGGCATTGGAGTTTATCTTCATTTAGCATCTTTCGAGCTTGTGCATCTTCATTTAGCATCTTTCAATTCTTCCTATTTCAAGTGCATAGTTTGCTAGATGGTCAGCTAACTTGTTTCATTCCCTGTATATATGTGTCACCTTGAGTGTGAGGGCTTCTTGCAGCACCTCTTCTACCTGCTCAGTTATGCACCAAGGTGGTTTCCATGTTTCATTGATTGTGTTGTTTAGCAGCATTGAATCTGTTTGCAACCAGATGTGGGATAGTTGTGTGCTCTGCAGAATCTCAGTGCCTCTACTATGGCTGTAGCTTCTACTGTTGTGTTTGTTCCTTCTAGTGTTTCTTTGCCAAGTGCATATATGATCTCCCCTGCTTCATCGCTCAGATAGAAACCTATTGAGCTTCTTCCAGGGTTCCCTTTGGATGCTCCATCAGTGTTGACCTTAATCCATCCATCCATTGGGAATTCCCAGATTATCTTAGTGTATTTTACTCTTGGGGTGTAGTTTTCCATCAAGTGCAGTAGGTCCTGCCATTTGTGTGGAGCCTTGATTCCTGGCTTTCTAGTTTGGACCAATGCCTGTAGTGTTGTGGAGATCTGATATATGACTCTGATGATGGTGACTTATTCTCCAGACTTGCAGTCGTTTCTTCTTTTCCAGAGTTCCCATACAATGCATGAAGGGATAGCTTGTAATACTGGTTTAAGCCTAGGAGCTACTTGTGTTGTCCAACATTTTATTATTGCTTGGTGAAAGGTTAAGCCTTCCTATTTTATTCCTGCTCTTGAGAGGATGTATTGCCACACTTTAATTGTAGTGTTGGATGTGTATATGAGGTGCACCATGGTTTCTTCCTTTGGTTCTGTGCAGCACTAACATTTTGATGGCATTTGATATCCCAGTCTCTTCATGAAGTCATCTAAAGGCAGTTTAGCCTTCCATACCTTCCACATGAAGAATGCAATCTTAAATGGAAGCCGTTGTACCAAAGTCATTTTGTATGCTCTTTTGGGTTCATCTCTCTTTCTGAGATACTCCAAGACAGTTTTAACACTAAAGTGGCCTTGAGGTTCTATAGCGTCCAATATGGTGTATTTATATTGTTTTCCCTATTTGGTGGCTTGACATTTTCTGCTATGTGCAGTGCTAATTCTTGGGGCAGGGTTTCTGAAATTTTTTCCAGATTCTAGTGTCCATCATTCTGTAGTACATCATACACATTATGTATGGTTTCATCAATTGGAAAGTCATTTGGTACAGTGCTCCCAAACCTGTCCAGTTATCAAAAAAAAAAGTGAGGATCCCATTTTAGGATGCCAAATGATTTGGTGCTCAATGATGTCTCTGCATTCCAGCATCTTTCTCCATATGTGTAATCCCTTTTTCCATGGAACTATGATTGCATTTAACTTCTTGCAGTATTTTTGACTCATGAAAGCACTCCAGGGACTTGGCTTAGTTCTGAAGTTCCACCACAGTTTGCAAAACAAAGCCTTTGACACGTCATGTAGGGATTTGAAGCCTACTCCTCCCTCTTCACATGGCATGCATAGTGTGTTCTGGGAAGCCTAGTGCCTGCTCTTACCTCCTACTGTGTTTCTCTAGAAGAATTGTGCAAAGATTTTGTGTAGTTTATTGATGACATTTTGGGAGGGTTGACAGCATAGAGAAGATATATGGGCATGCTTTGGAGAACATGTGTGATCAGAACTGCTCTGCCTCCCACTGAGAGTAGCTTTCCTTCCCATGACTGCAGCTTGTTTAAAACTTTGCTGATAAGTTCTTGATAGCGTGACATCTTTTGTCTGGAGTAGAAAATGGGGCATCCTAGGTATGTGAGGGGAATTCCTGCTTTTTTATACCTGTGATGCTCTCCACTTTTGTAACAACCTCAATGTTAGCTAAATGATGCAGATACACTACATATTTGCTCTTATTGATTTTCTGCCCTGATGCTGTCTCATATGTAGTTAAAGTTTTCATGATTAGTAACATGGAGGTGGAATCAGATGAGGTGAAAATGATACTGTCATCTGCATATGCTAGGTGGTTGATCTTTGGTTCATCAAGCCCATAAATGTTGTTGGGGCATTTGTCAACCCAAATGACATCACTAGGAACTCTTAATGCTCATACCGAGTCTGAAAAGCAGTCTTAGGGACATCCAATGCCCTAATCTTCAATTGGTGGTAGCCAGACCTCAAATAAATCTTTGAAAACACTTTGGCATCCTGAAGCGTGTCAAATATGTCATCAATCCTCGGTAATCGATATTTGTTCTTGATAGTGACTTTGTTCAACTGCCGATAGTCTATGCACATCCTCATCGAACCATCTTTCTTCTTCACGAACAACACGGGCGCAACCAAAGGCGAGACACTTCGTCTAATGAATCCCTTAACAAGCAAATCCTGCAACTGCTCCTTCAGTTCCTTCAATTCAAGTGGCGCCATACAGTAAGATGGAATATAAATGGGCTGAGTGCCCGAAGCCAAATCAATACAAAAATCAATATTCTTGTGGAGTAGCATCCCAAGAAGGTATGCAAGAAACACCTTTGGATACTCAAGCACAAGAGGTACTGAATTCATGAAGGAACCTCCGCAGAACATAGGCCAAATAAACTAGACATCCTTTCTCGACCATACGCCGAGCCTTAACATAAGAAATAACCTTGCTAGTAGAATTTCCAGGAGTACCTCTCCACTTTAATCGAGGCAACCCCGGCATTGCTAGGGTCAACTTCTTGGCGTGACAATCCAATATAGCATGGTAAGGTGCCAATCCATGCCCAAAAAAACATCAAAATCTACCATATCAGGAAGTAGGAGATCTAGACTAGTCTCAAGACTCCCAATAGTAATCACACATGAGGGATCGACACAGTGTACAACAATAGAATCTCCGACATGCGTGGACACATACACAGGAGCACTCAAAGAATCATGAGGCACAACAAGATATGAATCAAAATAGGATGACACATAGGAATAAATAGAGCCCCGATCAAATAGAACTGAAGCATCTCTATGGCAATTGGAACAACTGTGATAACAGCGTCAGATGACTCGGCCTCAGGTCTAAGCTGGGAATGCATAAAAATAAGGCTAGTCTCCAAAACCCCGACCTCCACCTCTCGGACGGCCTCTAGATGGCCGGCCTCCACCTCTAACGGTCTAACCTCTACCCCTAATGGCCTGACCTCTACCTCAAGCTACCTGAGCGGGCGGTGAAGCAACCGGTGCCAGAACCATGGCACGAGAACTCTGCTATGACATGCCGCTCAACAATCTAGGACAATACCTCCTGACTTGACATGTACATCCACACTCAAAACATCCATCCATCTGTTATGGCTGCTGAAGCTAAAACTAACCCGAAGGGACCGGATAACCACAGTGGCAGCTCTGGATCAGAGGCGCACTAATAGGAGCTGACGGTGCACTATAGGCTGGCTGCCCAGGATGAGATAAATAAGGACCATGACAAGCCAGAACACTGTGGGATGCCTGAAGTGCTGGCCTAAGATGATAACCTCTACCAAAGTACCCCCCTTCCTCCAGATGAGGCACCACTGAAACCACCGGAATGATTAGGCCTCTTATCAGACATCGGCCCCTATCCTGACCACGAACCTTCTCGATCCGTCTAGCAATATCACCGGTTGTAAGAACTCTCAAATTTACAAGCGAACGTCCGAATCACGTCTAATCAACTCCGATTGAACCAACTTTTGCAGACAAGTTTCAAATAGCAATACAGAACCATTTCAAGTTTCAACATCAAAATCTGAACCCGTTAGCCAAGAAGTCAACTTACGATCATGCTTTGTAATTATTCAACTTTCAAAATGCTAGTTTTCTGCAAAATGAGTCAAAACAAACTAGTGACTTTTGAATTAAATTCCGAGCATACGCCCAAGTCTCAAAACACGATACAAACCCAACAGGATTGTCAAAATACCAATCTGGGTTCATTTACATAAAATGCTTACCGTAGTGAACTCAAACCATTTTTAAGGCAATAATTCTCATTTTCTTCAATTTTTCACTTAAAGACTTTTCGGAATAAGACACAGATTGTGAACAAAAATTGAGAGATGCTAAACGGAGCTAATTGAGGTATCGAATGCGAAAATAGAGGCTACATTTTTAAATGACCTATCGGGTCATCACATTATGACACTAGTTCCTAGGGATGATATGATTGATTCTGCACTTACTATATCATACTCAGACTTATGTTATGATAATAGGTGTCGTTAGTGACCCATCATTCTTCCCTAATTTTTCAGAGTCTGATCGAAGCGAGCAAGAGATAGAGGAATACTCGCTCATAGTTGTGAATTGAAAAAGCACGCCCGAAATTTTTTCAACTAAGCTCTACAGTCTGGTCAAATGTAATATGTGTTTATGTAGCTATTGGGCAAAAAGCGTCTTCCGTGGCCCATGTAGTAACTACTTTACAGGTAAGGGGAGCGATGGAATAGACTACTGTGGCAGCTAAAAGGGCGGATTCCCCTACTGCACTACAATACCTTGCTCCTTATACAGGAGCAGCTTTGTCAAATTATTTTATGTAGCATGAACGATGCACTTTAATTATTTATGATGATCCCTCCAAACAAGCATAAGCTTATCGCCACTTTCTCACCACCTAATGATGATCAAATCACGATTATGAGGTTGCCAACTGAAAGCGCGTAGTCCCTCGATTCAGGGATCAGTAATGTTTTTCTCGCTTGGTAGGTGAGCATGAATGGAGCTTCTAGGAGTTAGTGCATTGGATTCCTGGGTAACTACTTTGAAGTTCCTATTTTATTTAGATTTGTGAGAAATTTGAAGAATCATGGCTCTGTTTATGATTTATCATAGTCTTATGATATTATATTGTGAGATTTATTTAAGTTAGTTTGCCTAGTGGGTTAGATTAGGTGCCATCATGAGTCACGACCTAGTAGTATTATGATTGTGAAACAAATGTAGTAAAAATATAATATGGTAAATCTCAGTAATTATGATGGATACGTTTTGTTTTTTGGCAAATTCCACTAGGCATTGCGCTTAGGATTTATTTTCACATATATATAAAGTACAGTACAACAAAGGAGGGGGACATGAACCTTACCTCCAAAACTATGACGGATGTACACTTGGTCATCCAAACATGATGACCAAGTGAATCCTGAAATTTTTGATGAGTTAGACCTATGATGATATGCCAATTGCCTATCCTTAAGTGGTAGACAATTGTGTATACAAAAACAATGTGAAGTGAACCTAGGTCAACTATAAAAAAAGGAATAAATGATCCTAAATCAACTAAACAAATGAGTAGGAAAGTCTATCTTCCATATACAACAAGACCTACATCTAGAATAAATGTAGATTATTCCTATGAAGTATGGCAAAAAACAGTCGATTGTGCTAGTATGTGATTGTGCAAAAAGTGCCCAGTATAAATTTTAAGATCCATCAATTAACTAGAAAGAACAAAAATAAAAACAAAAGTAAAAACAGAGTGACAAAATTTTGGATAGAGGAATTTTACTGGTAAAAAAATTACAAGAAAAGAAAAAGTAAAATGAAAAATGATAATTAAAAAAGGAATCCAAAAATAGTGACAAGTATTTTGGATGAATTTGTTTTTGAAAAGATCAAAATTAAAAAATTATAGCAAAACACAGTAAAAATAAAGAAAAAATAAAGTGAAAAAGGTGAGGAATTGTTACAACAAAGAATTAGGAAGAAATAAGAACAAAAAATAACTATAAAATATTATAAGAAACCAGAGAAGAGTGCAGAGTTTTATTAGAAAAAAATAATAAAGTGAAAAAATAACAATAAATGGAAAAAATAAAAGAAAGTAAAAAAGATAAGGAAAAAAAGGTCTTAAAAACAAGAAAGGAAAGGAAAAAGGGGAACGGCCTTAGGTGGAGCGTAGGCATAGTAAGAGAGGGGGTAGCTGATTAATAAAATCTTTAAAAACTATTAAATTGGAGGTTGTTTACCCTTGGCTTCGGATAACAATTGAATATGTACGTAGTTTGAAGGACACGTGATTTGATTTGATACAAATAACGAATGATATAATGAAGATTAAAGTCAGTAAATAAATAGAGAAGAAATGCAAACCAAAAGCCTTGAATAGTCTTGGCCTTCATTGATTTCTCCAAGATGAACAACAAATATGAATGAAATCAAACGAAAAAAGTAATAATAAGAGCAGACTTCTTTTTTATGTATTGATAATTGTTTCGTGAGATTGTTTACAATGATTACATTGCCCCTTTATATAGCGTGGGGAGAATCTTTTATACAAGGTAAGAATCTGTTTACAAAGTAAAATATCTCTTAATTTGCAGATTTAACGGTCTTATTGATTGGTGCTGTGATTCCCGACGAGACGCTTATTTATCACAGGATTTTCGGTTCTTTCGTCATTCAAATTTGATAACTTACTCTAGGGCATTTCCCAGAATCGAGCTCAATAGGTTCACCTCGGGAGTCATGGCTTCAAATTCTGATTCGATGTTATTCGGTCTCGCTCTTTGATCTTGACCTCGATTTACCGAACAATAATTATGATCGATTCTAACCGTATAAACTAGAGCCCAATTCGTCCCCATCTAGGCGGTTCGAGTTCGACTCCATACAGATAGTCCCCTCATTTTTTGGAGAGTAATGATGAAAAATGATATGAGCCGCAATATTTTTATTAGGTTAAATGGCGACATACTTATGACGCATGTGGCACGGAAGCCGGAGCATCCAATCAAAAGAAACGAATCATCATATTGATAAATAACGGTGGAGCTGTGATGTACGTGGTACGCGTCGAAAAAGTCTCTTCAGAGATAAACTTGGGACAAACCTCTGCAACATCAGTACATGCTAATTAATGCTTTGTCGCTTTGGGACGCGAACCGTCTCTTTTGAGGGGATATAAAGAATCTTCTCTGTCTTCACTTTCAGGAGTTTATGCTATATGAACATTTGAATCATTCTCTTCTTCAAATTCTCTAAGTTTTCTCACAAGCGATTTCCCTTTTATTCTTATCGCACTCCTGCATCATTTAATTTCTTTATCTCCTAATTAACAATGGCGAAAACCTCTAAATCCGTTCTTCAGAGACAGACCCCTTCTTCTTCTCAACCTACTGAAGATCCTCAACCCGTTGATGTTGAGGAAACCATGGTTGAACCTCCTTTGATGGCGTTCGTATCGACTGGGTGTTCGATCGGTACCGACTTTAAAGTAGATAAGACTTCTTCAGTACCGAGCCGGTGTGAACCGGTCACTAGGTATATTTGTTCGATTACAGACAAAATCGTTGACAAGGTTAAAGAAGATTGTAATTGGATCAGTAAGTGCGTGGTCCTTCCTACACCGGAAGAGGCGATTACCACCCACGTGGAGGGTTATTTGAGTGTTTACACTTATCCCTTCACATTGGGCCCTTTGGACCCTGTTATTGTTGCCTTTTGCAAAAGGTACGAGGTAACGTTGTGTCAGATCCACCCTCCTTTCTGGAGAATAATCATTCTCCTTTGCTTTTTTGTAAGCAAGATCGACGGGCACCCTTTCACCGTCGATCACCTCCTACGGTTATACAGTCCCCGACTCTTCCGAGGGGGATTAATAAAACTTGCTCACCGAGCAAGCAAAGCCCCCTTCTCGAGCATTGATGAGGATAGGGATCGAGGCTGGATGGGCCGATTCATTCGAGTGAAAACATCGGACCTGATTCCGGCTGAAGACATGTCGTTCCCCGAGAAGTGGAACATGAACCGTATGTGTTATCCCATATTTCAACTTGTTCAATGTTTTTTTCTTCGTTATTTCACTAACCAGTTCCATATGATGTAGTTGTATCCCGTATGCCCGCCACGATTTCTCATCTGAAGGAATGGGTCGAAAAGGTAGTGTACCAAAGAACCTATTCGGAACGTGCCTGGCGCGAAATCTCGAAGGGCAGATGGGAGGATAGACACCATGGTGAGACCGGTTAAGTTCGAACTCAGCGTCTTATTTATTGATTTCTAATTTGCTTTACTCTTCATTTGTAGGTTTACCAAAGGACGTTGAATTGAGGCCAGCTTCCCCTGGTAATGAGGTTCCCTGCCAGCCCCCTGCTTCAGAGCAGGAGAAAGAGAAAAAGAGGAAAGAAGCCCCCAGTTCTTCTGTGCCCGAGAGAAGGAGACCGAAGAAAAGGATAGCTCGTAAGCCCAAGAGAAGCATTGATGACCGGATACTGCCCTCGGACTCACTTCAAAAGTTGAGGGATGAGTCCGAGGAAGATGAAGATTTCGATCTGAGGCAAGGAGAGAGAATTCTGGCTTAGTCGAGCAGATGGGGCAACAGCTCGATCAAATAACCCGACTCCGATCCGAGGCAAGCGAGGCTAAAGCTGAAGCCAATGAGTGGAAAAGCAGGATGGATCAGCTAGCTTCGGAAAAAAGAGGCCTTCCCTGCTCAGTTAGTTTCATCAAAAACTCAACTGACGGAAGCAAAAGGGAGAATTGAGGCTCTGACTAAGAGCACCGACGTACTCCAATCCCAAGTCAGCGTGATCACCTCAGATCGAGATGTTTTGGCCAACGAGCTGCATATGGCAAAATCAGAGACTGCTACAACCAAAGTTGAGGCCGATGAGCTGGTGGCCCAGTACAAGGCCGACGCCGAGGCTACTCAAGATCAGTCAAAAATTTTGGTTGCTCAAGATCGCCTGTCCGTCCTCGAGGAGATACATGCTCGAGGCTTCAATCTATCAGCCGAGATCGAGGATGCCAAAAGGATCCAGGCCGAAGCCAGAAAGCAAGCCTTTCCGGAGGAAGATGACTCCGAGAACTCGGAATGAAGCACCTTCTCTTGTGTTTTTTGATATTATGTAATTATGTCCCCGTCTTTGTAATCATATCTTGTATATATAAAAAAGCCTTTTTTCCTTTCCTTATTTTATTGCCGACTTGTTTTAATTCATTCCATTAGAACAGATGGTTTGTCTCGGTAAATTTTCTATTCCTCGAATTAAATTTGGACTTGGCCAATTCTGGGATCTGCCTTAGTAGGTTTTTCTTTCCTTCAATTAACTCGGTATGGCCTTAGCCTTGTAAAGATTCGGGGTTCGCCTTAGTAGTCCTTATTCCCCTTCGAGTTTCATTAAATCGGTATGGCCTTAGCCTTTTAAGAATCTGGGTTGGCCTTAGTAGGTCTTATTCCCCTTCGAGTTTTGTTAAGTCGATATGGCCTTAGCCTTTTAAGAATCAGGATTTGCTTTAGCCTTTTAAGAATGGGGGGTTGGCCGTAGTAGGTCTTATTCCCCTTCGAGTTTCATTAACTCGGTATGGCCTTAGCCCTTTAAGAATCGGGGTCGGCCTTAGTAGGTCTTTTCCCCTTTGAATAAATTTGATTTTCGGATGAATCCCTGAATGATGGCAGTATTTTAATTGAACAAAGAAAATCAAGACGGTCCTTGGGCTCGGCGACAGGATGTTGGTGCAAGAGATCTTTATTCTTATTCACGTGCTTGTACAATTTATTTAGGGGATAGATCAATCTATTTGGATACGGTTCCTTTGACCATTTGACCCTTACATCGATTCCTAATGATCTTTTATTTTAGGGATGTTTCCCCGAATTGAAGTAGCCAAGCAGCCTTCCGATATTTGAGGTCGATCAATGATTAGCAACGAATATTGTTGTCATCGATCTATGATCGGTCTTCAAATCTAAGTTAGCATGATTTACTGGTTGCCTCGTTAAAAATCTTTCCGTAAAACCCAATTTGGGACTAAACCGATTGAAGGGAAAAAGAGTGCAATGCGTGCTTTTTCAGTCCTAACATCCTGTACTTTCTGATTCGAGGCTACTTTATTTATACCTGCGAATGTTAGTTTGTCGATGTAGCATAAAAACAAGTAAAAATGAGGAAAAAGATCGTACCTTAATAGTAGCATCGTTTCAAGTGATTTATGTTCCAGTTATTTGGCAGCTGTTTGCCATCAATAGTTCCGAGCTTGTATGATCCTTTACTGGTGATTTTTATGATGGAGTAAGGTCCTTCCCAGTTCGGTCCCAATTTCCCTTCGTTCGGGTTTTTTGTGTTGGGTGTGACCTTCCTGAGTACTAAATCTCCGATGTTGAAATGTCGAAGATGGGTTCTCCTGTTGTAGTATCTTTCGATCTTTTGTTTTTGAGCGGTCAATCGAACGAGGGCAGCTTCCCTTCTTTCGTCTAATAGTTCCAGATCTGTATTCATAGCCTCGTGGTTCGATTCTTCAGTCGCATAGCGGAACCTGACACTTGGTTCACCGACTTCGACCGGTGTCAAAGCTTCAGCACCATATACCAGGAAAAAGGGAGTGGCTCCGGTGCTAGATTTCTCGGTCGTACGATACGCCCATAGGACATCATGCATTATCTCTTTCCATTTTCCCTTCGCATCGGTTAACTTCTTTTTGAGATTTCGAAGTATTGTTTTGTTGGTAGATTCGGCTTGTCCATTCCCGCCGGGGTGGTAGGGCGTTGATAGGATTCTTTTGATCTTGTTATCTTCGAGGAACTTCATCACTATGCTGCCGACTAACTGTTTCCCATTGTCACACACGATCTCTAATGACATCCCAACCTGACATATGATGTGATCCCAAATAAACTCGATTACTTCTTTTTCCATAACCTTCTCATATGCCTACGCTTTCACCCATTTAGAGAAATAATGAGTCACAAAAAGAATGAATTGAGCCTTACCTGGTGTGTAGGGAAGAGGGCCAACGATGTCCATTCCCCATTTCATGAACGGCCATGGTGATAAGACAGAATGCAACGTTTCCCCGGGCTGATGGATCATCGGGGCATGTCTTTGACATTCGTTACATTTGTGAACGAACTCCTTCGCGTCCTTTTCCATATCAATCTAATAATAAACGACTCTAATTATTTTTTGGATCAGGGGTTCAACACCCGAATGATTCCCGCAAGTGCCTTCGTGGACTTCTCTTAAAATGTATTTGGTGTCACCCGGTCCCAGACATATTGCGAGGGGGCCACCGAACGTCCTTCTAAATAAGGTTCTGTCATCGGATAAACAGAACCGAGCCGCCTTTGTGCGCAAGGTTCTTGATTCTTTTGGGTCCGAGGGGAGCTTACCAGAGCTTAGGTACTCTATGTACTTGTTCCTCCAATCCCAGGTTAGACTTGTTGAATTGATTTCGGCGTGGCCTTCTTCCACTACCGACCTCATGAGCTGTACGACCTTTTCGGATTTGATCTCATCATCTTCGACCGATGATCCTAAATTGGCGAGGGCATCAGCCTCGCTGTTTTGCTCTCGAGGTATGTGTTACAGGGTCCATTCTTTGAACCTATGCAGTGTAACTTGTAGCTTGTCTAAATATCTCTGCATTCGTCCTTCCCTGACTTCGAAAGTTCTGTTGGCTTGATTTACCACAAGGATGGATTCGCACTTAGCTTCGATTATCTCCGCTCCCAGGCTTTTGGCTAGTTCTAAACCTGCAATCATAGCCTCATATTCCTCTTCGTTGTTAGTTAGTTTTACAGTCTTGATAGACTGTCGAATCGTATTACCGGTTGGGGGCTTTAGCACGATACCAAGCCCCAATCCCTTCGCGTCCGATGCACCATCTGTGAACAAGGTCCACACTCCAGAAGGAGTCCCCGATCCGGTCATTAGCTCTCTTTCGACCTAGGCTATTAGCGATGGCGCAAAATCGGCGATGAAATCTGCCAACACCTGAGATTTAATCGTGGTTCAGGGTCAATATTCGANGGGCGTTGATAGGATTCTTTTGATCTTGTTATCTTCGAGGAACTTCATCACTATGCTGCCGACTAACTGTTTCCCATTGTCACACACGATCTCTAATGACATCCCAACCTGACATATGATGTGATCCCAAATAAACTCGATTACTTCTTTTTCCATAACCTTCTCATATGCCTACGCTTTCACCCATTTAGAGAAATAATGAGTCACAAAAAGAATGAATTGAGCCTTACCTGGTGTGTAGGGAAGAGGGCCAACGATGTCCATTCCCCATTTCATGAACGGCCATGGTGATAAGACAGAATGCAACGTTTCCCCGGGCTGATGGATCATCGGGGCATGTCTTTGACATTCGTTACATTTGCGAACGAACTCCTTCGCGTCCTTTTCCATGTCGATCCAATAATAACCGGCTCTGATTATTTTTCGGATTAGGGGCTTGGCACCAGAATGATTCCCACAAGTGCATTCGTGGACTTCTCTTAAAATGTATTTGGTGTCACCCGGTCCCAGACATATCGCGAGGGGGCCGCCGAAGATTCTTCTAAATAGGGTTTCGTCATCAGATAAACAGAATCGAGTCGCCTTTGTGCGCAAGGCTCTTGATTCTTTTGGATATGAGGGGAGTTTTTCGGAGCTGAGGTATTTTATGTATTTGTTCCTCCGATCCCAGGTCAGACTCGTCGTATTGATTTCAACATGGCCTTCATCCACTACCGACCTCATGAGCTGTACGACCTTTTCGGATTCGATCTCATCATCTTCGATCGATGATCCCAAACTAGTGAGGGCATCGGCTTCGCTGTTCTGCTCTCGAGGTATGTGTTGTAAGGTCCATTCTTTGAACCTATGCAGTGTAACTTGTAGTTTGTCTAAATATCTTTGCATTCGTCCTTCTCTGACCTCGAAAGTTCTGTTGACTTGATTCACCACAAGAAGGGAGTCGCACTTAGCTTCGATTATTTCCGCTCCCAGGCTTTTGGCTGGTTCTATACCTACAATCATGGCCTCATATTCTGCTTCATTGTTAGTTAATTTCACAGTCTTGATAGACTGTCGAATTATGTTACCGGTTGGGGGTTTTAGCACGATACCAAGCCCTAATCCTTTCGCGTTCGAGGCACCATCTGTGAACAGGGTCCACACTCCCGAAGGAGTCCCTGAACCAGCCAGTAGCTCTCTTTGGACCTCGGGTATTAGGTATGGTGTAAAATCGGCGACGAAATTTGCCAACACCCAAGATTTAATGGCAGTTCGGGGTCGATATTCGATATCATACCCACTTAATTTGATAGCCCATTTGGCCAATTGGCCGGACAGCTCGGGATTATGCATTATGCTTATTAACGGGTAAGTCGTTACGACACATATGGGATGACATTGGAAATAAGGCTTTAGTTTCCTAGAGGCACTCAACAAAGCGAGTGCTAGTTTTTCCAAATGAGGGTACCTAGTTTCAGCCTCGCCTAAGGTTCTGCTAACATAATAAATTGGAAATTGCGTACCTTGCTCTTCTCGAACTAAAACTCCACTTACCGCTACTTCCGAGACCGCAAGGTAAAGGTACAGTCGTTCACCTGTCTTCAGTGTATGCAGCAAGGGCGGGCTAGACAGATACCTTTTAAGCTCTTCTAAAGCGTGTCGCCATTTCGGTGTCCATGAGAAGTTGTTCTTCCTTTTCAATAGATTGAAAAATCGATGGCTTTTATCGGATGATCTTCAAATAAATCGTCCCAAAGCGGCTATACGGCCTGTCAGCTTTGGTACAGCCTTCACATTATCTATAATTGTGATGTCCTCGATTTCCTTGATCTTTTCGGGGTTGATTTCTGTTCCTCGATTCGGGACCATGAAATCGAGGAACTTGCCCGAGCCCACACCAAACGCTCACTTTTCAAGGTTTAGCTTCATGTTGTATTGCTTCAGCACGTCGAACTTTTCCTGAAAATGGTTCAAATGGTCCTCTGCTCGCAGGGACTTAACTATTATATCATCAATATAAACTTCAATTATTTTCCTAGTTGTTTTTCGAACATTCGGTTTACTAGGCGTTCGTAAGTGGATCTGCATTTTTTAACCCAAATGGCATCACGTTCTACCAATATGTGCCATACTTAGTGATGAAGGATGTTTATTCTTGGTCAGCCGGGTCCATTCGTATTTTGTTATAGCCAGAGTAAGCATCGAGAAAGCTAAGGGTCTCATGGCCAGTGGTAGCATCGATCATGCGATCGATGTTGGGTAAAGGGAAAGAATTTTTTGGGCATTCCTTATTCAGATCCTTATAATCTACACACATTCGGAGTTTATTCCCTTTCTTAGGGACTACTACTACGTTTGCTAACCATTCTGGGTATTTAACCTCCCGAATGGACCCTATCTTTAGAAGCTTAGTTACCTTATCCTTGATGAATGCGTGTTTGATCTCGGACTGAGGCCTCATATTTTGCTTGACCGGTCGGAACTTCTGATCTAGGCTTAGCTTCTGAGTTCTTATCTTCGGTGGTATACCATTCGTTCTGGCAAATCTTCTCGGAGTGAGAGTTGCTCGAGTTTCTCAACTGTTGATTTGGTAGCATCGGATTCATCAGGATTGATGAAAGATCTGGGGATTCCATAATCGTCATCCTTGAGATATGCTTGTTTATCTACGTTTGTCGAGGATGATGTCTGTGATTGCTATTTCATCTTGTTCATGACCTTTTGTGAAGGAACTGCTAGTACTAGTGTTATTTCTTCCACTGTGAACATTTCTTTCGCAGCCGGTTGCTCCCGGTAAACCGTTATAATTCCATCGGGTGATTGGAATTTCAGTTCTTGGTGCAGCGTCGAAGAGACAGCTCTCATGTCGTGGATCCATGGTCTCCCAAATAGAGCATTGTACCAAATGTCCCCAACGATTATGCAAAACTTCGTTTCGCGAACGATTCCGGCAGTGTTTATCGGAAACGCTATTTCGCCCTTGGTTGTTTCACACGCCATGTTAAACCCATTGAGTACTCGGACTGTAGGGACAATTCGATCCGTCAGACTGAGTTGTTCCACGACCCATGGCCGGATTATATTGGCCGAACTTCCTGGTTCGACCAATACGCGCTTTACTTTAATTCTGTGTATAAGCACAGATATCACTAGCGCGTCATTGTGAGGTTGCACAATCCCTTCCGCATCTTCCACGCTAAAATGTAAGATTCCCTCCATCGCGTAATCTCGAGAACGTTTTTTCCTTCTGATGGATGTCTTGGTGCATTTCAGCATCGGACCTTGAGGGGCGTCTATTCCGCCAATAATCATGTTAATCGTGCGTTGTGGCTCTTCTTGGTTTGATTGTTTATTTCTATTTTCGTAATGATTCTTCACTCGGTCGCTCAAAAATTCTCGAAGATGTCCGTTTTCGAGCAACCTTGACACCTCCTCTCTTAATTGTCGGCAATCTTCTGTCCTATGTCCATGTGTACCATGATATTTGCATATGCGATTAGGATCCCTTTGGGCCGGATCCTATTGTAACGGTCGAGGCCACTTAGTGTTCTTGATGCAACTGATAGCTGATACGAGAGTAGCCGCATCAACATTGAAATTGTATTCCGATAATCGTGGTACTTCTTGGTTACCGGTGGTTCTCTCGAAATTGCCTTTAATTATGGGCCCTCGGATATTCCGAGCTTGATCGTTTCTCCTTTCGTGTCTTGGAGAGTTTTGCCTTGCTGTTGTGATTTTCCTATCCCCATGATATGGCCGATGCCGATCTCTATTCAGTCTCGGTTCACGATAAACCTCCCTTCGAACACTATCATGAGTTCTGACGGGATAAATACATCCCGAAGGGGCTCCAAGTTGATCATCCTCGACTCTTATTTTTGATTGGTATCAGTTATGTACATCTACCCATGTGAGCTGGATATTTTATCAAGTTTTGTTTGAGTTGCTGTGAAGCCGTCGAACTTCGAGTTTTGAGCCCTTGGGTGAAGGCCTGAACAGCCCAATAGTCAGTGACCGGTGGCAGGTCCATCCACTCCATCTGAAAACGAGAAACAAATTCTCTGGGCATCTCATTATCTTTTTCTCTGACGTTGAACAGGTCCGACTTCCGCGTTTTCACTTTGATGGCGCCTGCATGTGCTTTTACAAAGGATTCTGCAAGCATAGCGAAAGAGTCAATGGAATTAGGGGGTAATTTATGATACCATGTCATGGCCCCCTTGGACAAGGTTTCCCCGAACGTTTTCAAAAGAACGGACTCGATCTCGTCGTCTTCTAAGTCGTTCCCTTTTATAGCGCATGTGTATGCGGTCAATGCTCGTTTGGATCGGTTGTTCCATTGTACTTGGGCATTTCCGGCATGCAGAATTTCTTGGGTATTGGTTTTGAGGCGGTGCTCGATGGGAAAGGTTTCTGTACAAATTTTTTGGAATCCAAGCCTTTTAATATTGGGGGCACTCCTGGGATTTGATCCACCCTGGAATTGTATGTTTCCACCTTTTTGTCGTTAGCCTCAATTTTTTTCTCTCCAGACTCGATTCGGTTGGTTAATTCCTCGAGCATCCTCATGATCCCAGAGTTTTTCCTCGATTTGCCTTCATTCGGCTCTTTTGTGACTAGTTCATTCTCAGGAATGGTTCCCCGAGAAGGGCCGAGCTCAACTTTGTTCGATATTTGGCTTCGATTTTGTAATTGAGCAATGGCTGCCTGCTGGGCTTGCAACATGTCAAAGATCATTCTGAGGCTGATCCCGTCCCCTTCGTCGTTTTGGGGACCTTGTGTTGTTGATCGGTGTTCCCTATGAATATTATTTGACAGACCAGTAGTTCGATCTACATCGACCGCCACTTGTGAATTAGCGTCGATCGGAACCTCATCACCGGGTGCTATGTTATTGTTTTCACCTTGATGATCAAATTCATTATCGACGTACAAAGGCAGAAATTGTTAATGCGACATAGCTGTACTGTAACCTGAAATCAGAGATACTACACAGAGCAAGTGTAAAACAATTTGTGTGACAAAAAATTGTGTCAAAACGCTCACTATTATCCTTAGCCCCACGATGGGCGCCAAACTGTTTACCCTTGGCTTCGGATAACAATTGAATTTGTACGTGGTTTTAAGGACCCGTGATTTGATTTGATACAAATAACGAATGATAT
This sequence comes from Nicotiana obtusifolia, assembly GCA_002018475.1. Classification (NCBI taxonomy): domain Eukaryota; kingdom Viridiplantae; phylum Streptophyta; class Magnoliopsida; order Solanales; family Solanaceae; genus Nicotiana; species Nicotiana obtusifolia. The sequence goes on along the minus strand of MCJB01000847.1, from coordinate 3,753 downwards.
AATGAAGATTAAAGTCAGTAAATAAATGGAGAAGAAATACAAACCACAAGCCTTGAATAGTCTTGGCCTTGATTGATTTCTCCAAGATGAACAACAAATATGAATGAAATCAAACGAATAAAGTAATAATAAGAGCAAACTTCTATTCTATGTATTGATAATTGTTTCGTGAGATGGTTTAGAATGATTACATTTCCCCTTTATATAGCGTGGGGAGAATCTTTTATACAAGGCAAGAATCTGTTTACAAGGTAAAATATCTCTTAATTTGCAGATTTAACGGTCTTATTGATTGGTGTCGTGACTCCCGCCGAGATGCTTATTTATCACGGGCTTTCCGGTTCTTTCGTCATTCAAATTTGATAACTTACTCTAGGGCCTTTCTCGGAATTGAGCTCAATAGGTTCACCTCGGGAGTCATGGCTTCAAGTTCTAATTCGATGTTGTTCCGTCTCGACCTTCGATCTTAGATACCTCGATATTCCTGCTTCGATGTTATTCGGTCTCGCTCTTCGATTTTGACCTCGATTTACCAAACAGTAATTACGATCGGTACCAACCGTATAAACTAGAGCCCGATTCGTCCTCATGTAGGCGGTCCGAGTTCGACCCCATACAGAGTTATATTCTATATTTCAAAATGGGAGGCATTTTTGTTATAAAATCTTTAAAGGGGTGCCTTGCGTTATTTTCTCTATTTATTCTCTTGATTTTTTCTCTCTTTCTCTACTCAAACTCTTATCTTTTCTTTGTGATTTTTGTCACCAATTTTCGTTGTTAACATACTATGGGAAAATAAAATTGTTTATTTTATTGGTTTGAGTTTAAAAAATATATATACTTCTTCTAACTGGTCGTGAAATACTCGAATTAATTCCAATACTAGTGGATTGGCTTTGATTCTGGGAGATCAAAGATGCATGAACTTTTTTCTGTTGTAATTGGACTAACCTAAAGTTGTATAAAAGACAGCTAAACATCAACATACAATAATTTGGTATTGTATACAAAGAGGGCCTTAGTTCTTCCAGACTAGCATAAAGCAACAAATTAATTTTTTTTTTTTTGTTGGGACTAAAACAGAAGGTAAACCTTCCAATACTTTAATAGTATGAGCATCCTCTCCTATTGTGACAGAGCATGTCAATCTCTGAATTAGCTTCAGCGTTACGCGGCTTGTTGCACAATGGATTGGTCAGGGCCATCAGTGGCATGAGGCATCTCTTCACCGGGTAATTGAATGTCCAAAATCTCAACTCTTCTCTTCATTTTTTTCCTAATTCTTATGGCTATATCTGCTGGATCAAACCGGCCAAAGATGCTCACTCTGTTGTGTTGCTTCTCTATCAGGTGCATCACGATTTCTACACCATCTTAGTCATAGAATTACGTTGTAGACAAAAACTAGCTTTATTAATCTGTTTATCCAAGGATATTAATTATGGCTTACCTTTCATTCTGAGAATGATTCTTCTCATTTTCCTGCAGCAAGAAGGGCAATCCAGATTTACTCGCATCACCATGCATACCTGCTTGTTTTTTACAAGATTAATTAATCAGAATTCTGTTTCAAACAAAAAATGATTAGCTATCATAGTCAATTAATGGATATATAACAAAAAAAGTGGCTTAAATTCCCGGGAGTTGTATGTGTGAAAATGTTACCATATATGTTGTTGGAATACTTACCTGTCCAGACATGAAACAAGGTATTTCGGTAACAATCTGAAAAGTCAATTAAAAAGGTGTATGATGAACCTTTTTTCAATAATAAAGGTCAGAAGCAAAGGCAGTTATTTCTATGTCTGAAGAGGAAACACCTCCCTAATTTGTCAAAGAGGAATCTATTTGTCGGTCGGCTAAGAAGCCTTCCTTTGGGATGAAGGTTACGTCATACCTTTGCTTGTCTCTCTCAACTACTTTGTCTTGATTTTTGGTTATTCTACGACTACAATCAACATAGGCTTATCGTCTTGTTTTCCAGCGGAATATGATTTATAATGCCTTTAATTCTTTTCTTGTTTTAAAGGTGTATGGGGTCGAACTCGATCGCTTGCATAGAAAGTGCTGGTTTTGGGATCTGACGACCAGCGTCGATTGAAGTCGCCAACCGAGAGGTCGAGACCGGAATATCGAAAAGAGAAATCAAGACTGGAATAACAAGTATAAGAGGCCCGAGACCAGATTTTGGGGGGTGCGGAATTCATTCTATTATTTTAAGGGTTAGGAAAAGCTTTTTTGTAGTATTCTTCCTTTAGTGGTATTAAATTTCTTATTTCTTTAATGGTTTCATTAATAAATTCTAAATATTCTATATCATGTGTTCTAAGGTAGTCTTATATATTATCTGAAAGTAATTTTTCTAATAAATCTTGTGTTCTCATAGTTTCTATCCAATATTTTAGATATTCGTAATTTATATTCATTAATCTGAATATGTATATAGGTCATATAAGTCTATGTCATTGAATTCATACCATTGTTGATTTATTAGTTGCATCGTTTCAGTATATTCTATTATTTCTTCCATAATTAGTAGATCAAATATTTTTTCTTTAACATCATTATTAAGTTTTCTGAGTAGATATAGTACCAATATCTTATATTGTTGATTATTATCTAATAAATAAGTATTTATCATGTTTTATCATATTCTAAACATTTATTCCCTCTAATCTCTATATATGTTATTCTAATTTTATCATCTTATACTAAAGTTATTCTGAACATTTCGCTTAGTCACTACCATATTTTTTCGGCTTCAATCATCTACCCTAGCAGCGCCTCAACACTGTGTACTCCCCTTAACACGGCTTCCTTGCCTTTTCCAGTTTTCACTATAGGACGGCATAGCCAGGGCCTGACTACTCTCAGCCTACTTACTCATATGGCAAACTTACTAAAAATGTTCAGCAAAACAATACTATAACATGATTAAATTAGTATAACATTTAAGAGATTATCAGGAATATAAAAGTTTAGCTATTCATAATGATAAATAAACATACCTCTGTAGGTAGATTTTCCTGTGAAGTATTTGAAGTAGTTCGTGATATATGCTCCATGTATGAACAAAGTAGTTTATTTCTTAAATATGTTTACAAAGAGTAGTGAGGGGTCAGAGGGATTAGAGAGATGAGCAAATTGCCCGTATGAGGCTTGCTTCCTCCTTCTCCTTCTCCTTCTATTTATACAAGAAAAACTATTAACAAAAAGTCCTAAGTGTCCTTCAACTTTACAGATGAGCGGTTCTAATTAAAAGTTGGAAAAGGAAAAGTTAACCGTCCTTTTCTTTACATTTGGACGATTGAAAATTAAAGATCAAAAAGCAAAACACTATCCTATTTTTGGCTTTATTACATAGCTGTCTTCTTTATGTTATTTTCCTTCCTGTCTCTTTTTTCTTTACATCTCTTCTTTGTCAATCTTCCTCTTCTTCCTTTGTCTTTTTCTTCTTTTTTCTTTCTTTGCAGTGTCCTTTCTTCTCTTCTTTTCAACTTTCATTTATTACTTTTCTTTGCAGTCTTTTTCCCTTCTTCTTTCTTCTTTCCTGATATCTTCTTTTTCTTCTTTTGTCTTCTCCTCATTATTTGTTAGGTGTAGTATTTTTTCTTCTTTTTTCTTTGCTTTCTTTTCTTCATCCATTAATTGTGGTAGTTGTAGAGTCTTCCAAGAAATCACTCCATGTTGAATTCTGGAATGACATTATCTTCTCCGTTGCATTTCGAGCATTTGTGTTCTGTGTATTTAGGT
>MCJB01000846.1:0-17229 GCA_002018475.1 Nicotiana obtusifolia | reverse complement strand
ATATATATATATATATATATATATATATATATATATATATATATATATATATATATATATGCATGCATGTATATGTATGTATGTATGTATGTATGTATATGTATGTATATAGTAAAATATGATATGATAGATGGCTGATTAAAAGGAGGACACATGGAATCCAAGATGGGATGGCTGAGGACCGAACGCAACCACTCCGCTTGTCACCGGATAGGATAACATTCATAAAGATGTATTAAATGCTCCACGCCCCGTAGCATTTACTAAGGAATATTCTGCAGCATTAAGAGCGACGATCCGTTACAAAGAATTTTACATTTATGTTTACCGTCACATCTTTATCAATAATACTCATAATTGGCATTAAAGGATGGACCCTAATTTAAGTGTGTAGAAATTAGGTATAGGTCAATTTTGAGATATATATATGTCACAGTCGCCATGTTGAGTCACAGCATCAATGGTATAGGCAAAGTCATCTCAAGTCATTTTCATAATACTGTAATACTCTTTGTCACAATCAAACCTTATAGTTATTTTTCCAACTGAAATCCACTCACCTGTTTTTCATTAATGCATTGAAGTAAATTCTAGTTACATCAAATCATTTTTGGTTCTTGATATCTTAGGATTCTTGTTCAACTTCAAAGTACTTACATAATTTTGGATAGGTTATTTATTACTTAGGAACATTAGTCCTTTGGAGTTTGGAGTGACGTTTACAGAGATAATATTTTAAAATCCGTCAAAATTATTCAATTTTTATAAGTTACCTACTTAAATTATTGGCGGTTTGCAAACCCCCTCCCCCCGCCCCCATCCCTAAACTATGTTCTTTTTCATATTAAAAACTCCTTCACGCTTATGCGGCATAATATCTGTAATTACTCGTTAAGAGGCGCATGAAGATTGGAAAAAGCCATCGAAATGCCCCCAACCCCCCGACAGTGTATAACTGCTAATTAGCCTACCATCTTTTTAAAATCTATATATTTTATATTTTCTCCTCATTTTCTTTCTATTTCACCTACCTTCCTCATTTCTTTCCCCTTTCTTCTTGATCTTTTCACCTTCTTTCTCCATTTTTTCATCTTTCTTTTCCATTTTGCCATCTGTTCCATCTGAAATTCTCCTTCTCTTGTTATTTGAATTTTATTTTTTATCTTTCTTGTTTTTATTCTTCCTTCATTTTTTACCCGGATTGTTTGAAAGAAGGTACATCTATTCAAATATTTGTAGAGAATGAGGTTTAATGTCTTTTGTGGATGTGACAGCCTGCATATTTGTGAACATCAACGACAAATCATCGACTGCTTTTATCCTAGCACACTTTTTGATTTTTATCGGGTAAATATTTAGCTATCTAATAAATTTTAAAAATTACTTAAAATTATTAATTAAGCATGTTTTTAGATTAAGTTAATTAAATAGCCACGTAGATTAGTACATGGCAGAATTTAAAGATTATTTGGAGAGTGTAACATATGCACCTGTAAAAATGCAACGATAAAATTTAATATGAAGGTGGATATAGTTCATGTTTCGGGGACACCCGATAATTTAAGTAGGCAACTGACGAAGGTTGAATATTTTAGACAAGTTTTAGGGTATTAAGTCAGATTTTTATTACTTTTTTCTGAAAAATATTGATATCTATTTTCGATTTGCTTGCATTAAATTTTCTTTTTGGATTTCTCATCCAGTATATAGTATTACCTATTTTAAGGCCTAATTAATCCGAGTTCGGCACTTAAGTGTCTCAATATCACCTATGTTTTTTTTAGAGGAATTTGATCATTGTTTAGTGGCTATTAACTTCCTATAGCTACCATATACATAATTACTTTTCGTAGCTACCTTTCAGTTGTTATGGTAATGTATGCGGTGTATTCGAGCTACTGTATTCATGAATACAGTAACAAAAATTGGCTAAAAAACAGGGCAGTCCAGCTGTCAGTCGTTGTATTCACATGTATTCATGAATACAACGTGATAATAGGTCTCTTCAGTTGTTTAATAACGGAAAGCTGCTAATTTAACGGGATACACTCCTAATATCACCTACCTAATCAATTATAACACACAACATTATCAATCCAATTAATGAGAAGATTTATCAGATGCTAAACACCAAAAAATAGAGCATTCTTCAAAGTCTCAATCCCTCTTTTTTTTTGATACAGTTAAAGTTTTTTTTTCTTTTTTTTTTCCTGATATTGTTCGAGGTTCTACTCAGAATTGATACAAGTATCTACAAAAATACTTTAAAATTTAATTTTCTATATATGAATACATCATGTATTTATGCGGGAAATAACCTGTAATAGTAACCTACTGCCTGTATATTTCGTAATAAACCTAGTGCTTGCATTCTGTTGTATCTAACAGTTGTGTTCAATATATTCAAGTTTATTTTTGTATTCACTATATTTTATTTATTCCTAATACATGGTATTACTGCTTTATTGAGTATATTTCATTTGTTGTATTCATTGATTTTCTATTTGTATTGAGAGTATTTTACTGTATTTCATTGTATTGTTGTTTTAAATACATATGGATACAGTTAGGTTGAAAATACAAATGAATACAGTTAGATTGGATGCATAACTAATTGATGAATAACATCAAAATGATAGAATTAACAATGTATTTAAAAATGTTGTTGTATGAACTTAAATACATTTAAATACATCTAAATACAACATTCAAAAATCACTGTACAAAATAAAAATCAGTGTATGCCTTATCGAATACATATAAGTACATCTAAATGCAAGAAGAGAAACCCACTGTACAAATTAAAAATCAATGTATGCGGACCCGAATACATATAAATACATCAATAATTAGGGTGATTTCATATTTTTATTCTATTTTCGGCTTCAATAATTGCCGATGAACCTGCAAATACAATTCCATTGTTATATGTGAATGGTTTAATCCATTTCCCCAAACCTAATCTTAATCTCATTAGCCGCTGCCACCCTCTCCTCTTCCATGTCAACATTCAAAATCAATTCGGCTATGAACAGACTATGTCCACTCCACTTTGGAAAAAGATAGAACTCATATCAGAAACTTTGATCAAGACATTTTGAAACTCATGTTAACAGAGATGAAATCAAACAAATCGAGATTTAGGGTTTGAGAACAATCTAGAGAGAGAACCTGCAAATAAAGAAGAATCGTGGTTCAACAATGGGAAAGACAATGACGATGTGAGAGAGATCGTGTAAAGAGAAATACGATACGATAATTTTGGAAGAGAATAAACTGAAAGAATGAGAGAGAAAAATATTAGATAGCGTATTTAATGGCTTAACGGTAGAAAGTGACCACAAATACATATTTTGTTATAAAAACTAAAAGATAGCTATAAGAAATATTATTTTTTTTAAAAAATTTATTTATAATAAATAAGGTGTAAAGCTTTCCTATAGGAGGTAAAATTTCTTTTTTTTATGCATTTGCTGCTCATTACTATTTGTGGTTCTGCTTCAAGAATTCCCATGTCAAATGCAGTGTCATCATGTGATCAGAATAAAACATAAAAGGCATTGCTTTCTGAAAAAGAAGCGGAAAAAATCATTTAAAATAACTCAATCAAGATTCTTTTTACAAGAGAAAATTAATTATCAGAAACTAACTATAGAACATGACTTAATTGAGTCATTAACCCAATGAATCTTAACTAATGGTTTTCCTAAAGATTTTTTTCTTCTTCTCACACTAGACACTAATATTTCTTTTGTCTAAAAATTATCTCGAGAAAATCATTAAGAAGATATCTCAAACAATGGTGTATGATTCGGCCATTGGTCCGACTAAATTTGGATTCGCTTCAAAAAATTTCACATTAAGATAAAACGCTCTCTAATAAAGATAGTTTCATATGGTTTGAACTCGAGATCTGATAAAGAAGTACTTAATATTTTACCACAAGCTTGGTGGGTGAATTTTCTCCCTACTTTTGTTTTCCCGTTTGGTACTAAAGCATCCCCTTTAATTTGCTTCTTTTCGAAACATAAAAAAGGCACTAGCTCGAGCATTGAACAAACAACTATATACTTAGCTCGGTAAATACTTATTCGTATCGAGTGTTTATATCAACCTAATAAATATATTATATATGTCTTCACAAATATGATTATTATTAAATTATAATTAATTAATACATACTCTCATATTAATTTATCATAGTAAATTGATATGATTTAATGTCAACACCCCGTGCGAATAAGTTTTTACCATATCTTTTCCTATTTTGAAAGATTCCACTTTGAAGAAAATAGAGTATAAAGGACGGCTTCTCCTATATCGTGTCAAATTCGCATAAAAAAAAAGAGATTTGTCCTCTCCTATAAAGAAATCAAACTTAAAAAGTATTCACATATCATTACTCCATGATTCCAACCATGAGTAGCAAATAATAGGTTTCAACTTTCAATTGGATATATCAATTGGAAGGCATAATTATTGCATTAGTTTTGTGAAGTAAACTCTATAAATGGCTCATTATTTGAAGTTGAAATTCCAACTCATGCTTTATTGAAATATTTTGAGAAACTTTTTTTTTATTGGATGCCTATTGCTTTAAATCATATTCCTTAGAATTTAATTAACCTAAGAATTTTTAACATTCCCTTGGCCCCATTACATTCACTTTTTAATATCCTACTAGTTTCTTAAGGCAAACTACAACCCATTATTACAATTTGTGGAATTTCCATCACTTTCTTTTTGATCAGTTTTCTTAGTAAAGTTCTAACCCAAAAAAGTAAATGAGATAATAATAAGTCTAAATGAAATTTTAAATTTTTGTAAAAATAGTATTTTTGTAAATTATATTATGCTAGACTGATTTAAAACATGGTACGTACTTGTTCCAATAAGCGTCATGTTTAATTGTTTACTATTGAAAGAGCTAATTAAAGGAACTTTTGTGTATGTAACACGTCTATTGAGTGTGATATATATATATATAAAATTAAAAAATTCTGAAAAGTCAGTAATTTTTTGGCATTTGATAGGAATCTTTTCCAAGGAAATTATTTTGTATTAAAAGAGGGGAAATAGTTTGGTTCCCTTTTGGGCAGAAGTTAATTTTCTTCATAATTATCTTAACTTTTAATTTCATAATTCTAATAAAATAGTCGATGTAATTATTAATATTTAATATTAAAAAATCATCTAAGCACGATTTTGATAAATGTATTTTATTTTAAAAAATATTTTTCAATCATCAAGCAAACACATGAAAATATATAAAAAATGAGTACTTTTTCATAAAACATTTTTTTTAAAAATAAAATACCAAGCACACCAATAAAAATATCAACTCTTCATTTTGTTCTCCTCAACTTATTGCTTTTTCAAACTAAAATAAAATAAAAAATTGGATCGTACTAAGGGAAGCACTAACAAAGGTGTTAGAACATGCGCAACAGAAGTAAATATACAAATCAGGCATCAAATACATATAAACTAAACAATGATATAGTTATCAGATTAAGAACAACTAACCTCTTGAAAACATTGCACGGGTCCTCCTCAGAGCAATAATCCAGGACTGCGATCTTCTGCTATGATCCTAGTAAGACCTTGAAAGAATTTGCTTTTGAGTGGGCAAGAACAATGCAAATCTGAAAAGTGAGTTGTTTGGTGAAAAACGTCTTCGTAGACTTGTTTTTTTCAGCCAAAAAAGGCTCAAAAAACGTCTAGGATTCTGCTTGTGCAAGTAGAATCCTATTCCAACTCTGAAGGATGACTTTTCCCCAAGTCACTTTTTACCCAAGTCAGTCTAGGTTTTTATTAGGCATAGCAGGGACCACAGAAATAATAAGAGGCTACTAATTATAGTATTAATTCGAAATGGCTGAATTAATTCGTAATATAATTAATTGCAATTTATTCCACTAAAAAACTGCAATTGAACTTCTCAATGAATTTCGAAAATTCACTAACACTTATTTTAACTCTCCATATTAAGGTCACAAATACCAGTTAATTAAATTAAATTACTGATAATATAATTTAATCAACTAACTAAATCCTTCATAATTTCGCTTAAACTATTTCATGTCACGGATACAAAATTCACCGGCCGGGTTTTCACATGAAAACTTATAAGCTTACATAAAGGGGTATCATCAAAGTCAAAACCGAGTCATGGATTCTATCAACTAATTATTATTTCACAGATGCTATTCATTATTGTCCAATCTATTAGGCATACATTAACTCTGAATAGAGTTGTACCTTTTGATAAATCAAAACAATAAAAAATCACATTGATCATAATAATTATATCAAGATTAAGAGTATAAACTCATTTAATGAACTAGAGAAAATATTTTATACATATATTTAGTACAAAAACATCTTTTCTCTACTTGGTCCGTTCAATATACACTAAGTATACTAGCACAAGAAGTCAGAATAAAACCACTCCCATAATTAAGAAAAATTATACCATAATCTTGTGCTACAATCATCAAGATATTTTTCCCAATAATATATTTGATTGTGAACATAGTTTATTAATTATGAGAACTGACAATTTAATTTTTTATGCATGAGCTAAGACTCCATACACTAAATTGTCTACTACATAACTAAAGGACACACATGTAACAAATGATCTATTTAAAGTAGTACTTTATTTAATTGAATAAATTAAATAAATAATTATTTTATAAAGAATAAAAACGCAATACTATATCTAAACCGCATGATTAATAGTATATCCCAACAAAAAGATGTCAAAGTCTTTCCATTTGATATCACATGCCTTTACCAATAGTCTAGCTAGTATCCTATGACATAAATGTTTGATCTTTTGCATCTTCTAAGAAAACATGACTTTAGTATTCTCCAATTCAACAAAAAATAATGAGTTGCTAATTAAGATATTAGTAGCCAAAGAAAAATGTTTTCTCTATTTCGATTTTGTTATTAACTTGTTGTTGTTAAAGCTTTTTTGCTTATGTCTGCTTTGCTATCGTATTTCCTTTAAAATGTTATGTTTTTGTCCTCCTTGAACGAGGATTTATTGAAAATAGCTCCTTCTTTATACACACTATCCTTTCCAAATTTCACTTATGAGATTACATTGTATATATTATTGTTGTTGTAAACTTTTTGGAAATAATTTTGGAAAAATGGCTATTGAGATATCTTTCTCCCCGATCCTTATAAGTTATAAGTAACATGAAAAAAAAAAGAAGAAAAAAGATCATTATCATTAAAAAAAGAAAAAGACAAAAGATGAAATATCTTTTTCTTCCATTCCTTATAGGAGCAAAGAGGTCGTTTGGTACGAACACAATAATGCAGGAATTAGTAATGCAGGTATTAGTAATGCAGAAATTGTAGTGCTGCAATTATTTTTTATCAAGTGTTTGGTTCATTGTATTAAAAATTAGCTATGCAATGTATAATCTAAGCTTGTGTTTGGCTTAAAACTGTACAAAATCTTCTTTACAATTATACCCCTGAATATTCTTCTTTCTGTATATAAAGAAATTTAGGAAAAGGGTTTGAGGGGCAGTTTAGTAATTTTAGGGTCTTATCCAGGTATAGTTAATGCAGGGATTAGTAATCCCTTGGTTTCTTTGGTATTAGCTAAGCCCTCCTATGAGGTATAAGTAATTCATGTATTAGGTATGTATAAATTGAATTAAACAATCAAATATTATATTGGACGGATTAAATTTTTATAAAGAACTTATTTTACTTAGTACAGCCTAACAAACGATTCCTTATTTAAAGGGAAAGAAAGATAATTAAAGAAAAAAAAGAAGATAAAGCTTAGCTGTACCAGAAAGTCGGTAAAAACAGAAAGCACAAAAGTAGTTCAAAGTCAGCTCTTTCACTTTCCATCATCTTTCTTCAAACAAACAAACAAACAGGGCAGCTTTCTATTTTTATTTTTTAACTACATTTCTGTGTAACTTCTTTTTTCAATTATTCTATAAAAAACTATAGTGAAGTTGGCTGTTGTTTTCTTTCTTGCTGACCTGTTATATATCTTACACTAAGTAAAATACTAAAATTCGTATCATTTGTTTATTTATATGTAATTTAATATATTATGTCTCTCTCTCTCTTTCAAGAATGTTTGTTTATTTGCTCATTTATTTTGAGTAAGGAAAAAACTTTTTAAGTAATGGGGATTTTGATGATTGGTTTATTACAGTTCATATCTTGTCAGCAACCCGCGTTTTTGTTTCCGTGTTGATTTTGTTCCTTTTTTTAAAATTCTTATTATTAAATTTTTTAACTTGGAGGTGAATTCTTGACTCTACAGTCACTATCAGATCTACATTTTGGCTTTGTTTGTGGGGGAATACATAGTACGTAAAAAGCCTTGTTTAATGAGGTAATATTCTTTGGTTATTTTAGCAAAAGTCAAGTGATGGAATGGAGTTTTGAGCAGATTCTTGAATATTCATGTTCTTTATGTGTTTGTTCTTGTGTTTTTTGTAGTGTGTAATTGGATTTGGAGATCAAGTTTGAAACTTTATGAGAGCTCTTATTTGGGAATATTGAGGTTGTCAGGGAGTAAATGTTTGTCGGGTTGAACAAAGGTGGATGCTTTCTGTGTTCGAGTTCGGGATCCTAACACAGTCCATTTGTTTTGCTGGATCCCAATTCTCTTATTTGTACCTTTTTAGTAAAAAATTTAACTCACATACAGGGTCGAGCTAAAGCTACTGGTTCGGATGAACTCGTATGTTACATGCTAGATCCGCCCCTGGCGCGGAATTGTCTGATAAGGAGAACGCGAGAAGTTCATGTTATCCAAATTTGACCAAACAAAGGATAAGCGAGGTTGTGGAGGAATTAGTGAGGTTTAGCTTGGATTAATTAGGAGGAAAAATGGGGTCAAGAGAAGAGAGGCATAGGTTAAATCATGATCTTGTGCCATTAGCAGCTCTGATTAGCAGAGAACTGAGGAATGAAAAAATGGAGAAGCCAACTGTTAGATATGGATGCGCAGCTCAGTCCAAGAAAGGTGAGGATTATTTTCTGATGAAAACAGATTGCCAGAGAGTTCAAGGCAATCCTTCATCCTCCTTCTCCGTGTTCGCGGTATGTATTTCTCCATTTTTCCAGTCAATCTCCATCTTTCTCCAAATTAGTTGGGGTCGACTTATGAATCTTTTGTATCAATTTTGCTCTATTCAGGTCCATTTCATCGCAATGCATTCTCCATTTTCTCGACAAGATAAATTTTTTGTTTTAATCGATCGATGACATGTGAAATTTCTTGTCCTTCTTCCATTGGTTTAATACATCTAAGACTCAAGTCTGATGTCATCCATTCTAGCTATAGGTTTACTGAATCTTGTATTAGGATTTACCAAGTAGAATAGTTTTGTAAAGTTCTGTTCTTGTCAGATATTTGATGGACATAATGGGACTGCAGCCGCAGTGTTCTCAAAGGATCATTTATTAAATCATGTTTTGAGTGCCATCCCCCGTGGACTAGGGAGGGACGAGTGGCTACACGCTTTGCCTCGTGCACTAGTTGCGGGTTTTGTGAAAACTGATAAGGAGTTCCAGAGAAAAGGCATGAAATTTGTGTATTCTGCCTTTCTTCTTTCGAGATAATTGTCTTAAATTCATGCTTCAGTAGTGCTAATTCCACATATGCCTTCATTTGTCACTGCAGGACAAACTTCCGGAACCACAGCTACATTTGTGATTGTTGATGGATGGACTGTGACAGTTGCGTGCGTTGGAGATTCGCGTTGCATTTTGGATACTCAGGGTGGTGCTGTTTCAGAATTAACTGTAGACCATAGGCTTGAAGAAAATGCGGAGGAGTAAGTCTCTATCTCTATCTTCTAAATCTTCCTTTCTGGTTAACCGTTGATATGAAAATGTTCATCGTCTCTTGATTATTCGCAGAAGGGAGCGTGTCACAGCAAGTGGTGGTGAAGTAGGAAGACTTAGTATTTTTGCTGGTACTGAGGTGAGTTGTAAAATTTGTGTCTGATTGAGCATAGGAAAATCGTTCTGGCATCATATTACTGGTGTAAAACAAGCTTTTGTTAATATCTGCAGGTTGGTCCTCTTCGTTGTTGGCCAGGAGGTTTATGTCTTTCAAGATCAATCGGAGATATGGATGTAGGGGAATTCATTGTTCCAATACCATATGTCAAACAAATAAAAGTAATAACTCTCTTGTCTTTTCTTACACTCTTATAACCAAATCCTGCTGTATTCTTTTCAGTTCTCTATCTGGTGTTATAGGCCTTAACTTTTTGAACATTGTGAAGCTATCAACTGCAGGTGGAAGGCTAATCATTGCATCTGATGGAATTTGGGACGCCTTATCGTCAGACATGGCTGCAAAGTCTTGTCGCGGCTTGCCTGCTGAGCTTGCTGCTAGGCAAGTTGTGAAGGTAGTGGCGTTTAGACGAATTCCTTGCGTCTTTAATACTCCATCCGTCCCAACTTATGTGGTAGTGTTTGACTCGACACAGAGTTTAAGAAAGAAAGGAAGACTTTTGAAGCTTGTGGTCAAGAATAAGCCATAGATATTTGTGTAGCTGTAAATCATTTCATTAAGGGTAAAGTAGTAATATTAAAGTTAAATTGTTTTTAAATAAGGAAGAATGACATTATTTTTTGGACGGACTGAAATGGGAAGTATAACAAATAAATTAGGACATGCTTATTATTTGAGTAGTAGTTAAATTTATGGCCAATTTGTTGATTGTGTAGGAAGCTTTGAGGACGCGTGGGCTGAAGGATGACACGACGTGCATAGTAGTTGACATAATTCCTCCAGATACCACTGTACAACCCGCAACTCCGCCCAAGAAGTATAACAAACTCCAATCTCTTTTCTTCAGAAGAAAGTCACAGAAATCTACTGCTAAACTATCGAAAAAGCTGTCAGCTATAGGCATTGTAGAGGAACTGTTTGAAGAAGGATCAGCAATGCTTGCTGAAAGGTTAGCATTCTCTTGAACTTTGAAACCTTAAATTTTTCGTTTAATATTTCATGAAGCTTTTTTCATTTCTGTTGATGTTGGATGGAGTAATTAGAGAACAGTGGTTGATATAAGATTATCAAGATGCTTATTCACATATAGCCTTTTCACATTGATATCTAATAAGTAGCTTGGTATTACATTCTGGCTCGAGTAGATTCTACACTGTTGTGGTTGGTGGGTATCTGATCATTACATCACTATATACTAGTCAGATTCTTCAAAATCATTCAGTACTTAGAAATGCAACCTGTTGTAGCCTATGTTGTCCAGACTCTCAAAAATGTCTAATGCATTGCCAGATCCTCCAAAAGTAGTGCATTTTTGGAGGATCCGACACGAGTGCGGCAACATTTTGGAGAGTCCACGCCACATAGGTTTAGCCTTGTCGCATGTGTAAATGTACGAGTCAGTTGACAAAGAGATCATGATATATGGATTTTAGTTAACAACAAGAATTGTCTGGGAATTAAATGCATTAAGAGTGCACTAGGGTGTCGTTTGGTTTAAAGACAAATTATGTTGGGGTTAATTATGCTGGATTAGTAATTCTGAGATTAGTTATCCTGGTATTATTTCTTATTGGTTGTTTGGTATGTGGTATTAATTCTGGAATTGTCAATTTTACTACCTTTTCCTGGGTCACTGATCTTGGGATTGCTATTCCACCCTCTGTCAGGTATAAGTTATCCTGATTCTATTTTTAATCCTGATATAAGTTATCCCAAGATTAGTGACCAAACAAGAGACAAGTGGTACTACATATTTTTCCAGATTATTTTTGCTTATCCATCATACCAAACGACCCCCAAGAGTTTCTCTGGCCTTTGCTAATCGAGGCTAACATTCCAGAATGTCAAAAGAATGGAACAAGGCTGGTTATTGTTATTATTATTAGACTTGGAATCCAGTATTCTTGACTTTTTGTTCTCATTTTTCCATGACTTATATTTCCAGGAACAAAACTTTGATCATTTTATTATCATGTGGGTTGCAGATTAGGGAGTGAGGATTCAAATTGCCCGTCAATGTCCGGTCTCTTCATCTGTGCTGTTTGCCAGGTTGACCTTGCTGCAAGCGAAGGCATATCAGTACATGCTGGTTCAATTTTCTCGACGAGCTCAAAGCCTTGGCAAGGTCCGTTCCTATGTGCTGACTGTCGTGATAAGAAGGATGCCATGGAAGGAAAACGACCAAGTGGTGTTAAAGTCACTTAACTCGTGCATCATTACCAAGTGTGTCAACAATTTTGTTATAATTCTTTCAGATTTCTGCCTGATATCTTAGTTAAGATGATTCATTGAACAGTGGCATCAGAGCATACTGTATGTCAGCCAATAATGTAAATAGGTTCTATCAAATGGAAAAGTGCGATAGAGGTTATTGGGATGTTATAAGATCCTTCATTCATAGTAGTTATGAGATTCTAAGAGACATTAAATGTGCCCAAAAACTAATTATTTTGTACTCAAGATAGTGAATGAAAATGTGCTTGGAATCTCAGTTGGTACTGAAGCAAATTACAAGCTCAATAAATATACTACAAGTTGTAATATGTCATATCAGACTAAGAAAATACTGCTAGAAAGGAAAATAACATCATTTCACAGTGTTTTGAGTTTGTGAGAACATTTTCATATCTACAAACAACCTTGACCCCGAATAAGCACCCTAAATTGACTGGAAAATAATAATCACAAAAAAGAATTCCACTGAACAATTAAGTCGACATCTACTCCTTCATCCCTGTTAACTTGTCTTGTTTGCGATGAAGGAATATCTTGAAATGAAGTCGTCCCAGAAATATCAAGTCAACCTATTCACTAGGTTTGACAATGAAGTCTATTATTGATAGAAGACTTCCAAGTCTTTCCATTGAAAAGTAGGTGCTTTGTAAATTCCTCGCATCCCTTAGTATACAGTTTTACAACTTTTCCAAAGCCACTATACTTTTAAACACAAGTATAGTAACAACAGAGTTCATATCTAGTCTTCCTCTTCTTGACATAGGAATTTGTTTGTTTGATCACTAGGAGGATTCTATATGTCTGTCACTTCATTTGTAAGCTTCCTTCTATCTCTTCTTCTGATCTTAGTTCAGGCAAAGGGCAGAAATGATTCTACTTGTCCAAAGTCCTTTTCATGTGGTGGAAATCTTACTGACCTGAGCTTTCCTTTCTCTCTTTCCACACAACCTAACTGTGGAATAATACCTATGTCTGGTTGTGATGATGCTAAACAATATCCAAGAATCCAACTGCTTCCCGGAGGTGATTGGTACTATGCTTTACAGAAGCAATATTCATCAATTTGGATTGGGGACGCGAAGTTTCAAGCGATATTGAGGCAAAAGAAGTGCCAGGCTTTTAACAAAGATTTCTCCCTTCCAAACTCTCCTTCTGTTTCTTTCTATATGCCTAATCTTTACAACTTCTTCAAATGCAACAGCACCAGTAATAATACCCCGAATATTAAGCAGAAGAAGAACGATCATTTTGCTGGTTATAAAATGTACAATGGCTGTAAAGGCTTCAGCATATACTACAAGCTTCCCGGAGATAACAATGTTAAAGACATTCCAGCAGACCATCTTCCTACCAACTGTTCACTTATCAGATTGCCAATTCTCTCGTTATCAGGAGATGGTGATTTGTTTGACTTGTTAGGTCCCGAAATTCAAGTAGAATGGAAACTCTCTGAGGACTGTAACCGATGCCACTATGATGGAGGTCAATGCCAGACTGATAAAACCAACAGATTTTATTGTCACGAAGGTAGACATCTCCAAAATAATTTATACTTTCTAGGCCAAGTACATATAATGTACTTCATTCTCAAATTAAGTTAACATTTCTTGAGGCACTTTCTTATTCCATATCACAAATCCATAATATGTCATAAGTACATAACATTATTCCCTGTTTTTAAATAGTACAAATAACACAGAAAAATGTTCTAAGTTATGGGACATGATAGTATGACATAGTCTTGTGAGCCGCAACAAAAATTGACAAACCTGCAGCTAGCTTGCCTCATCTTGAAGTAGGATTCAATATGCCTTTGGTTTTTTTAATTTTATTTGCTTCTTTCTGTGTCAGTATTTCTCACCTTAGTTCAGGCCGCAGAATGGAATCTACTTGTCCGAAGTTTTCTTCATTTAGTAATATCACTGCTTGTAAAATTGTGTTGAAGCCGAGGCGTTTAATTATAACCTGCATGGGCACCCTAAGCTTCAGCCACTTTTTGGAATGTATTTCTAGGCTACATATTATCTCCCTCTTGAACAGTACTAAGAAGATCAACGGTTTTTTAACTTTTTTCTGTTTATGAAATCTACAGCAGGTGTAAAGACTTCAACATATACTACAATCATCTGGAATTCGCCATAACTGAAATAATTGACGATTTAAACTATCTAGTCTTGTGAACTAAAAGGAAACAACTAAAAAGAGAAGAGAAGGAAAGAGAAAGAAAACAAAATGATCCTTAACCAGAGGTCTTAATATTGTGAAACTTACAAGTGGTTGTGTTGCAGATGTTAGCATTCTGACAACAGGAACATCAAAAACAGGCCACCGTCGGAGAATCTGGTTCATACTAACCACAGGTACCTCATCTTCTTTTTTCTTCTCTGAAACTGTAACTGAAAATTTCTTAGTTACCTTCTTTCCCTTTGCTCTTTCGAACTTCTTATTCTTTTTAGTCCACATATACAACATAGACTAGTAACCCAAAGAGTGCTGTAGGACTTTCAGAATGAATTTATATTCTCTGATGGTGCATGGCTTCATTTTTTCTTCACAGGTGCAGTTTTGTTGACTGTTGCACTGTTGGTTTTACTCTTCTGCTTCAGAAAAAAGATTTTCTGGCACAAATACCTCAGGTTTTGGGAACCTGAAGCTGAGGATCACCGAAATATTGAAGCCTTTCTGAAGAACTATGGGTCATATGCTCCAAAGAGATACAGCTATTTAGAGGTCAAAAGAATCACCAGTCGCTTCAAAAACAAACTAGGTCAAGGAGGATTTGGTTCTGTATACAAAGGGAGTCTGCCGAATGGAAGTCACGTGGCTGTGAAGGTCCTGAATAGGCTAAAAGGCAGCGGTGAAGAATTCATTAACGAGGTGTCAAGTATTAGCAGGACATCACATGTTAACATCGTGAGCCTTGTGGGATTTTGTTTTGAGGGTCGCAAAAGAGCTCTCATTTATGAATTCATGCCAAATGGATCTCTTGAAAAGTTTATCTATGAGGAAAGATCTGACAATATTCGCAAATTGGGTTGGCCAATACTGTACAAAATTGCGCTAGGCATTGCTCGAGGATTGGAGTACTTGCATCGTGGTTGTAACACTCGGATTTTGCATTTTGATATAAAGCCTCATAATATCCTACTTGATGACGATTTTTGTCCTAAGATCTCCGACTTTGGTCTTGCAAAACTGTGTGTCAAAAAGGAGAGTGTTGTGTCAATGCTAGGTGCACGAGGGACTATCGGTTATATAGCTCCAGAAATAGTATGCAGAAACTTGGGAGGTGTCTCTCACAAATCTGACGTCTATAGCTACGGAATGATGGTCCTAGAGATGGTTGGAGGAAGAAAAAATGTTGATGTTGGAGTTGATCGCACAAGTGAAATCTACTTTCCGCACTGGCTCTATAGACGAATTGAACTAGACGAAGAGCTTCAACTAATCGGGATAACGAACGAAGAGGAGAAAGAATGTGCAAAAAAGATGGTGATAATGAGTTTATGGTGCATACAAACTGATCCCTCGAATCGACCATCGATGAGCAAAGTTGTGGAAATGTTAGAAGGGAACCAAGACTACTCTTTGCAAATTCCTCCCAAGCCTTACCTATACTCTTCCTCAAGATCAGAGGTAGACTCATCATCAGTAGCAGAACTGAGATAATCTTTGTTTGTTGATACATCAACTATTGTTTGTGTAGTCTTGTTCTGTTATGGAATTTCAGCAAAAGCTGGTACTGTTGTGTCTGTTTTTCTCCTTGGAAGAGGGTGGCAGGTTTGTTATTAAACAATATATTTAGATGTTCTTGAGTGCAGAAGTTGTAGCTTCATGTTTTTTTCAAAAAAAAAAGTGATTTGACGCTATAAATATATTTGCGATTTGCCTAAAGCAATTTCAGAATTGCCGGTAGGGGAGCCTTAGCATAACTAGTAAATTTGTTGCTACGTGACCAGGAAACAGCGTCTTGTAGAAATGTGAGGTAAGACTGCGTACAATGGATTCTTTGTGGTTCGGCTCTTCCCGGATCCCGCGCATAACGGAAGCTTAATGCATCGAGACTGCTCTATTTTTTAACTTCAGAACTGCTGGATAGAATCTAGTGACATTGTATACTTATCCTCCTAGATAAATTTTAAGCCATTCTAGCAATAAATTACAGCCATCTTTTTTGGACAAAGGGAATATCTTAAAGCAAATTGAATATCTACTCTGAAAAAAAGTTGTTATCCATTATTTGAAACAATAAATTAGAGAAAAAAACATGAACAATTTTAACTCTAACAGGTCAAAATGAATTTAAGTATGCGTACTGATCGTATAAAATTTTTTCATACTGCGAACGTGTTTTAACCTACGATCAGGTCAAATTATTATTTTTATCAGGTTGCCTAAAAATATTTATTGTTGAAATATAGTTATAATTACATTATTAAATGATTCAATTCTATAAGTATTTTTTTATACGATAAATATATAAAACTAAAACTGTCTCCGAGGGATAGTTGAACTAGCGACTCATGAATGCTGCCGGGTTGGACGAGCCAATAACTCGAAGGCGTTCGTCTGTTTTTTGAGCAAGAATAAAAAAATTCTAATTTTACTTGTTTCCTCCCTTATTTTTCTCTTGACCACATTAAACTTTTGATGGACATCCCTTCTCCTACCTTAGTTTTCATGGACATCCACTAAAACTATCATTTTTCCCATCTATAAAATCCACCCTCTTCCCTTTCATTCTCATATTCTCTTTTATTTCCCTTTTAACTTTCTCATAAAAACAAAACCAACAAGAAAGAACAAAGGGAAATTAAAAGAAATAATGGCTAATATCAAGATGACAACTATACTTTTCATTGCCATAATTTTCACTATCTTTGCTTCAACCAAATTTGCATGGGCACATGAGGAAATTCATCCCCATGTTCAACCCCACCCCTACCCCCAACCTCACCCCCAAGTCCAACCCT
>MCJB01000845.1:0-17247 GCA_002018475.1 Nicotiana obtusifolia | reverse complement strand
ACAGTAATATAATCGCAGTTATTAGTTGAACGACCCATATCAGTTGTAAGACATACTCTAGTGTCAAAGTTATCAAATAAATATCTTAAATAATCTCTATATTAATTTTTAAATTTTATAATATCATTTTTTATTGTTCTTGGAAAACCTTTAAAGGAAGGATTATATGTAGCTTGGATATATCGAACAAAACCAGTAGAGGAAGGAAAACTATAAGGAAAACCCTCTACCGCAACTAGTTTAGCAATATTTTCTCTATCCCTTTGTTTATCGTAACTAAGAATTCCTCCTGTTGTAGGGTTATATTTAGTTTGGATACCCGAGGATGCGTCATGTGCTACCCCCCATGCTCGGTTCCAAGATAAATACCCCCCGCCCGCTTTGACCATTCCTTGGGATGTTTTTTTAATAAGTGAGTTCTAATTTTACCCGTCCCACCTTCATTACCCCCAGTTCTAAACATCCACACATGTCCACAAAGACCACAAATAGCCGTCTGATTTTCCTTGTTCTTCTGTACAAATTCCCAAACCTCAGATCTATCCCTACGTTGAACCGGGGCTCTAGTGGGAGGTACGGGAGGAGGCAAGTCAGACTGAACTTCAGGTGGACTAGCCTCAAATTCACGTTGTTCTTCTAAATTAACCCCGGTTTCATAATTAAATTCCGCTTCTACATTTTGTGAATCAAGAGGATTAAAGGAGCTAAAATCATGATAATATTCATTTTCCTCTACATGTTGATTAGAACTACCAATAATTCCTTTACCCTTATTTCCCGAACGACCACGTGCCCGCCCCCCACTACTAGTTCCAATTGAACCTCTTTGAGACATAATTATAATTTCTAGCAATAAGCAAATAAAATAACCAACCAAAAAAATAAATATATCACAAAAATATAATTAAAGAGTAGAGATAGGAACGACCAACCAATATAGCCGTATAATTGAGATGAAGTTGAAACTTGAAGCTTTAATTGATAGCAAGTTAGCAACTCCAAGTAAAACTTGATAAATAATAACCAAATATGTGGAATTTAGATTTATCAAGTAGCCAATGTAACAAAATAGCAATATTATAGATGATTTTGAGAGAATTAGAGAGAGTTTGATGATTTTTGTGAATAATATGATGAAATAATGGGGTATTTATAAGAAAAAATAGTTAGGGGGGGTTATGCGCTGCAAATAGCCGTTTTTGGCCGTTGCCCAACGGCTATTTCATCAATAGAGCCGTTGGCCAACGGCTATAAATTAAAGGAGGAAGGCTGCTGCGAACCGGTCCGGTCCGGTCCGGTCCGGTTCCGGACAAAAAAAATTCCGGTCCATCCGGTCGAAAAGCGTAGGACCGTGTCGCCACCGGACCCCCAGCCCCCACACGTTATTTGGTCCGGTTCTAACTGGTCCGGGCCGGTTTTTGGTCCCTAACTGGTCCGGTTTGGTTAGAACCGGACCAATAGCCACCCGTACTCATCATCATGAATCTTTTAGGAATCAGGAAATACCAACAATATTTGATAACATAAGAATACAAGAAGAAATATCAACATCAATCATTCCATAAGAAGGGAAACATTGTAAGTACTGCTAGCTTCTAAGAGAGGAGTATCTTTGGAAGCTCGTTCGTTTACGTTACATACAATCAAAGTCGTGTAAAAGAAAGAAAGGGATAGCCCCATATACCTTGTATATACTGCCCAACCTCAAGCTATGCAAATGTCACGGCTCCTTAGTCTACAATAAGATAAATGATACTATCGTTATCGTTTAAGCGTCGAAACTATTATTTATCAACCGCAACCTATTATACAATAAAGGGGGGCTCCGAGTTGGTCATCCTCGACCCTGATCTTTGACTAGTTTCTGTTGTGGATGTCGGCGCAAGTTACCACCGGGTGCTCTACCAAATTTTATTTTACCTGCTGCGTAGCCAAGGAGCTTCGGGGGTTAAGTCCCTGAGTTAATGCCTAAATGGACCAATCATCTATAACCGGAGGAAGGTCCATCCGTTCCATCTGGAACCTTGACACGAACTCCCTGAGTATCTCATTACCCCTTTGGTTAACCTTGAAAAGGTCTGACTTTCTGGTCTCGAGCTTGATGGCCCCGGCATGGACCTTCGTGAAAGCATTTGCAAGCATAGCAAACGATTCAATAGAATTTGGGGGTAAATTGTGATACCATATTATCGCTCCTTAGGACAAAGTCTCCCCGAATTTCTTCAGTAACACCGACTTGATTTCATCATCTTCCAAGTCCTTCCCTTTGATGGTGCATGTATAGGAGGTCATATGCTCATTCGGATCTGTGGTTTCTTTATATTTTAGAATATCGGGCATACAAAACCTCTTTAGGATCGGCTTCGGTGTCGCGCTCGGAGAAAAAGGCTTCTGGATAAATTTCTTGGAATTTGGTCCTTCCACTATCGGGGGTGCTCCCGGGATTTGATCGACCCTGGAATTGTATGTTTTTACCTTCTTGTCATTGGCCTCAATTTTCTTCTCACCTGATTTCACCCACTTTGTTAACGCTTCAAGCATTTTCATTATCTCAAGGTTGACCCCGGGCTAGGCTTCACCCGGGTCTCTCGGTGGTTTGTTCGTTTTCGGGTGCTTTCCCAAGATTGTTCGGGCTCGACCCTGCTGAGGGCGTGGCCTTGATTTTGTAGCTGTGATATCGCCACCTGTTGAGCCTGTAACATTTCGAAAATCAAACGCAGGCTTACCCGATCACTTTTGCCTTCGGACGCTTCTCGAGTTGTTGGTCAGGGTCCCCCGCGAATGCTGTTTTCGGGATCAGTTGGCAGATTGACGTCGATGGCCACCAGTGAGTTAGCATCAACCGGATCGTCAACTGGGACTCTGCTGGAATCAGCAGGAGGCACCTCATTGCTAGGTGTGAACAACTAATTTTTTACCACATCCAAATTCTACACTATTTTAGTAATAAATATGTGTTTTATGTCTAATCTTGATATTTTAAACATTTACCTCACTTTTAGTAGAGTTTATAAATAACTATAAAAAAAAAATATTCACATTCTTAGAGTATAAGTTTTATTCCTATTTTTTTTAAATAGAAGAAAATTTACAAAAAAAAAAATTTAAAAATATATTTGGTTTCTTTTGATTAGAATTTTAATAAGTAAGCTATTGTATTTTTCTTAGTAATATTTAAATTATATGTAAATAATTAGATTTTTTTATATTAAAGTTAATTGATTTATATTCTTGTCTTAGAATTTTATTTTTACTTTTCTTATTAACAAAAAAAAAAAAGAACAAAGAAGAGGCAATTAAATTCACGCCACTTCTCCACAAAAATTGGCAACAAATTTCATCCCAAAAGAGATTTCACTCACCCATGATTCCCACTCCCCTCACATCACTCTACACCAACACACACCCTCACGTTGCGATTTTTCTACTGAAGTTCAATCCCAACGTCCCCACTTCAAAGTCTTTTGCACAAGATTAGATAACTACCATCTTCTTTATAAAAGAGGGAGTAAGTAAGAAAGAAAGGAGGTGAAAAGAAAAACAATCTGAAAAATAAAAATCAGCACTAAACATCCATCTCTTTCATATCATTAACGCCACTTTTGCTCCTCCTTTAACCATCTCCTTCATTCCTTTTTCACCACTGTTTTCAGCTATTAAAAGCGGTTCTCCGTCTCCATAAACCACCACAGTCCTCCTCCCTATAAGGAGTAGTCGAGGTGGTTCGAGTTGTTTTCGGTTCTGTTTAAAAGGCGAGGTTGCCGTTCAAGTTTTGCGACAAAGTTTCTGATCCGGATTCTGTTGATGAAGTATAACTTTTGCTAATTGAAAGATGCTCCACTGTACAAATCTTGCCTTATCAATATTGAAGAAAGTTTACTTCGTTGAATTCAGTCTTATCTTTGTTTTCGATTCTTCAATTGTTATTAACCTAGATGCCAATAAAATCTTGTTTAGGTGACAATTTTTATAGCCTCTGTCCATTGAAACTTTCAAATAAGTGCTTGATTAGTTTATGTAAAGCTCGTGAAATTGGGTTCAAATTGCCGAAAATCGTCTTGTGATTTCTATGTTAAAAAATGAGAGTTCACGTGAGACTTGCTATGCCATTTTGCTTTATTATAGTTGTTTATGTTTATTATGGCTTCAGATTCCTTTTGTATGTTTCTAAATAGACTAGTTAAATAAGATTTTATCTTAGCTGAATTTCATTTAGAATTAAGAGAGCGGAAAAGGTCCAAATATGTTCTTGTACTATACGAAATTAAGCACATTTGTCATTCGTTAATACTTTAGCTCATATATGTCCTTACAGTTACATAGTTGGTCCATATATGCTCTTTCCAAAATGGAATCCACCCAAATTAATTAGCTATTTCATTAATTGTACTAAAGTGTATTACAAACACTATTTCCTTTTTATTAGTATCTTTTTTTATTTACCTTTCTCTTTTATTTATTTTCTTCTTTCTTTTTTCCTCTTTCTTTGTCTCATATTCGATTTCCCCAATTGTTGTTGTCTTCTCCATTTTTGTCACCAATTTCACTTGACAAAACTCATGAATTCCTGCTAATTTTACTATCATAAACCTCATAGGTTCTTCTGACCTCAAGGAGATGAAAATTGCTGGAGAAATTTTTTCGGTGGTGTTAATTGGGTGAAGGTAGGATATGGTTATTCAGATTTTGAAGGTCTTGTTTCCTTCAGATTTGAAGCCTAAAGAAAACAACACCTTCAAAATCTGAATAATCATATCCTACCTTCATCAAATTAACACTACCGAAAAAATTTCTTTGACAATTTTATCTCCTTTTCAGAAGAACTAGAACCTTCTCGCTAGGAAGCTTTTGGTGGTGTAGGTTTGATTTTTAGGAATAAAATCACGTGAAATTGGTGACGAAAATGGAGAAGGATCAGCAATGGAGGAAATCGGATATGGGAGAAAGAAAAAGGAAAAAAAAAGAGAAGAAAAGAAAAAAGAAGAAAGAAAAGAGAAAGGTAAAGAATAAAAAAATACTAATAAAAAGAAAGTAGTGTCTGTAATACACTTTAATAGAATTAAAGAAAGGGCTAATTAGTTTGGGTGGATTCCGTTTCGAAAAGGGCATATATGGACCAACTATGTGACAGTAAGGGCATATATGGACCAACTATGTAACGGTAAGGATATATATGAGCTAAAGTATTGACGAATAGCAAATGTGCTCAATTTCATATAATACAAATGCATATTTGGACATTTTTCGTTAAAAGAATGAGAATTTGGTCGTACTAATGGGCTAGTATTTGATCTTGCAAATAGGTGGGGCCTTATATATTCATTTAAGGGTACAGACCATTAGTTAAATTAATTGGGCAAAATTAGAACTCCCGGCCCATGATAAATAAGCTAGTCCATCTTTTTATAACTAATTTACATCCTTTTCCACAACAAGTAATTCCATAATTTATGACCTTACATTAATCTCAAATTAATTTAGAAAAATAGCTCATAAGTTGTCAGTATACTTTTAGGCACGCTCTTAATTAATTAAATTATCGTGATTATGTATATGTTCGTGACATAATTATGAATTCCAAATTTAAAATCAAAGTATGTGTTCGCACAACTTTGGGCGCAATAATTTTAATAATAATAAAGTATTATTAATTGTATATACGTACGCGTGACATGATTTTGGTATACCAAACAAAACGAATACACATACACGTAATTCGTTTCAAGATAATTCCATAACTACGAATAACCAAGCAATTTAAAAGCATTTCTAAAAGTGAAAAGGCATAAAATTCTCACAAATACAAAATATCTGAATTTAGTACAGCCAGGTATAATTGTTGAGCGACCGTGCTAAAATTACGGAACTCAGAAATGCCTCACACCTTCTCCCGGGTTAACAGAATTCCTTACCCGGTCTTCTGTGTTTCACAGACTTAAACAGAGTCAATTTCCATTGATTTGGGATATAAAAATAATTGGCTACTTGGGACGCCGTAAATAATTATTCCAAGTGGCGACTTTTAAAAAATAACATAAATTATTTTCATTTCAATAATGTCACTTAAAGTGGAAAAACTCTTTTCCACATGAAAAAGGAGGTGTGACACTAGGCACCAAATTATTGTTTTTCTCATGATGGCCAGGCTGAGCGTCAAGGTTCAACTGGGCAGACTAAGAATTTGATATTTTTAAGTTGACCTGAATTAAGACTTAAAGAACAAGTGTAAAATAGAGTGTATTATGGAGATTTGTATCAAACCACCACTATTATCCTTAGCCCCATGGTGGGCGCCAAACTGTTTACCCTAAAATCGAATAACAATTAAATTTATACGTGGTTTTAAGGATATGTGGATTGATCAACACAAATAATCAGGAATACAAGACAAACGAGTTAAAGACAAAATGAATGATCATACCAGTAGTAATGTTACAGCCTGGCCTGAACCTAGTTTGAAAAATGGTTTTGCCCTCGATCGGATCCTTGGTTGGTAACCAATTATGAATGAAGAACAAACGGTTAAGTAAGAACTTTTGCAGTAGCTAGAAAGCAGAAAATGTATTTGTATTACCTTAAATTGTGTGTTATAATGTGTCTTATCAAAGAAAAGCTTCCCCCTTATATAGTAGGAGAGTTTCATCTATAGTACAAATCTAAAAAGGGTAAAGATCTCATTTCTCATTAATTACTGATCCAACCGACATCGAGCGAGATCCGCACCGTGATATCCGATTGGTTAGGAATATCACGGCCCTCTACCCGTTGTGTATAACCGTTCATCGTACTTTTCGAGCTCTTAGAACTCATCCCAAGTTCGGGGTGCGTCGTTTTATTAGGCCCGATGGCGAGCACTTCGTTCACTTTTCGTGGGCCTCGATACAAAGAGTCCCAAGCTTCGAGTTCGATCTCATATGTTCATGCCCTCACTCTGTTTTATTCATCAAAAGATCGGGGTGCGCATTATTCCCGATTTCATCCGTATACAATAATTTCATGATAATTAATAGTTGAAAAAAACTTCTATTAAAAGATGATTTTTCCATTTTTCGCTCTCACGCACCTAAATGAACATGTATTTCAAAGCTATCAAACTGCTAATTAGGACCTAATATAGTTCAGATTTATAAGATAATAAAACTTATCAAGTACCCTTTTAAAATGCATTTGGATTTTTGCTACAGCTGCTGTGGATATTTAGGAATGATGACCATATACTATGCCTTGTGTCTTTTTTAGCTGTATATGTTTTGATTGAGTGTGTAAAGTGGACAACGCGCATAGCTAAATTGAAAGTTAAAAAAAAATATAAAACAGCGTTCAGGTTACAGATTAGTGCCTTCTTAGCTCAGTGGTAGAGCGCGTGGCTTTTAACCACGTGGTCGTGGGTTCGATCCCCACAGACGGCGTTTTCCTATTTTCCCAACTTACTTCTTACGTTTTTCTTTTTTCTTTTTTCTTTTTTTTTTCAGCCCCGACCTAACTTATTTTTATTATAGGTTTTTGCAGAATTCAACTAAGTAATACTTTTTCTTCTACAGCTATCTTTTCAGCCTATCAGGGATGACAATAGGCAGCGAGGAACTATATATACTAATTCTGCAGTCTACACAAGTTGCCTTCTAGTCATTATTAGCTTACAAAGATCATGTAAGAATTTTTAATCACTAACTCTCGAAATCTACCATAACATAAATAGAAACGGAAGTAGTACTAAATTCTTAGCCATCCTAAGTCATTCCTAGTACGCCTTTGAATCCAAACTGTCAGTCGTCTCTAGCTATATATATACATTTTTAACCTACCCAAAGCACAAGATTTTTTTTATTCCATATTTCCACACTAGGGAACTAACAATCACATACCAATCCCCATTAAACTTACATCATACGAGTCAACACTCAACAATCACCAGTCAACTCCCACTTTGGGACAAGTCCACATTCTCCAGTGTGTCAAACTTGAGAGAGCAGACAGCTAATGTCTTTATCTTATTGCTGTCTGCCAACTAAGGAAAGCTCCCTCAAATAATTTAATAATTGTTTTTCCAGATAGTACATGTTATTCTGTCAAGTAAATGTTCAATCCCCAAAATAATCCAACCTCCTTCTCCCGGTATTTAACACAAAAAATAACAAAAAATGTACTAAGACAGTAAAAAGATACAGCAGCAGCCAGCCAGCATCACAACGCATAAACGGATTACAAAAGGCGCAACAGGATAAGAAGAAACATACAAAATGAAAGAAGGAACAATCTGATAACAATTGTTAGTTCGTACCAGCCCCAAAAGCTACTCATGACACAAGTTCCACGCCAAACACCACAAAATACGACCAAAACCACATAATGTCTACAGGATGACAAGCCTTTTAAAATAGAATTTTGACAACAGACCAATATCATATCTTAGCCAGGACCCTGTCCCAACAAATATAAACATTTCTCTTCAACAAAAGTAAAGAGAACATCCAATGCTGTACTAGAGAACTTTATTTAGTTGGCACGGCTTTTGAAGACATCCAAACCCATCTCAGTTGGATCAGTTGCTTGCAGCTCAATCTGAATCCCATCCAATTCCCTCTTAAATCTATCCTTGGAACTAGCATAGATCATTTTGCTTCTAACCTTAGAGGTATCAGGAGACCTATGCAAAACACACAGTAACAATAACAAATATCAATAGTTAGTGCACAACATCCAAAAACAAGCAATAAAAGCATATTTTTGGGGATAATTACAAGCAATAAAAGGATACAAATTCTTGATTAAAATTAGAATAATATTCAGCATTACCATGCAATAAAGAAAATCCTGCTCTTTGGAACACTCTCCTTTGTCAGAAAGTCGAAATCATAGACAGCGTAACGACACTCATCTGCAGGCAGGTGTGTACAGAAGTCCTCATAACTTTCAGCCGGCTCACCAAGCTTTTCCACAATGATTTGCTTTTCCTCAATCTTGAACACTATGAAGCGATAAGCCCTTTTAGTTTTCAACTCCAAAAATTTCAGTTTGCAATCGTCGTGCACAGCCATGCCCGATGCAGAGTTAGCCTACAAAGAAAATCCGAGGTCAATCAATTGACAAGCTTCTTCATAATAATACAACAAACCAGAGGCACGTCAATTTTACAGATACTAATACATAAAAACAAAAATTAAAACAAACACCCAATACATGTGACTGCTCAACCTACGTCAAAGCATAACTGGTGGTCTAAGATAGGTTGGCAACCAGTATAAAGATAGTCGTCTATGATGAATCCTCTAAATACTAAGTCGCCTGAACAAAGCAGAATGGATATAAAGGATTCATATTTTGGCCCCAATTAATTTAGTAATGGCATTGATTGATTTACCCAATATAAAAGAACATGTTTTATAAATTAGCATTGACACCTATTCTGTTCATGAAATTGACACCAAAGAATGAAAAAGAAAAAGGAGGAAACCGAAAAAGTAAAATGCAAATAGATGTAAATTAACATGTTTTGAATGAACAGGAAATACAGTTTTTATTTCTACACATATCCGATATATGCATATGCACTAGCAAATGTAAGACATCAAAGACATGAAGTTTTTTCTTTCTTGAAAATGAACAGGGACGATTTTTCTATTTTGGAATAAAGAAGTCGTAATGCCTGCAGGATATAATAGAATGGACTATTCTCTCAGGTTGCCGGAAAATCATCTGGTTTGTAACTAAAATCACTTAGCAGCTACAATGAAATCCGTTATTCCTTAAGGGCAGTTCACAATTAGTGGAACGGATGGTGAGCACAAGCAAATTTGACTAGCTGTTCTTCGAGTTGGATACCACACTAACCAAAATTGAAGATGAAGGACTCCTTTTTACCCACCTCTGAGAAGACAGTCAAACACAAATTTGCTAAAAGTTACTGTGAACAAAATACATAGTTTGTATCCTGGTTTTACAATACAAAACAAGCCATTCGAATCACGAACCAAAGCATTGCTTGAATTCAACTTTTGCAAATAATTCCCTGCTTGACAAAAACACATCCCCAGAAAACACATTTTCTTGATCTTAATCACAAAACTATAAACACATCAACCCTCCGGGACTGCACCAAGAGAACATTCCACTCTCTACCTTTGCCTATTGTCTTGTAAAAGACACAATTTTCCAATTTTAATTATCTTACTAGTATTTTTTATGTTGAAAACCCCAATAGAAAATCCCAAATTCTCTGGAAAATGCCAAGCAATAGAACACACAGACAAACTAAGTATATGCAAAAATAAATCAAAAAATCAAGGTAGCTAAAGTAATTACACTAATTAGAAAAACCTCTAAGTTACCCAAGAATAACCAGAGGCAGCTCTAGGAATTTAAGTTAGTTACAGACTAAGATTGCACCCACAATATGGTAAGCAGGCAATCTGTCACCTAGACGCCAACTCCAAGTTCCCTCAAAATGAAAGGTGGTTCTCCGGGCCTATCTTTTGCTCCCAGAGATACCGGTTCAAGTCCAACTCATGAAAGAGTTTAAGTATCTATATATCAAAATCTGAGTACGTATAATAAGTGCAAAGAATGTAGAACTATAGAAGTAAATAAATGGACTTATTCATCTCCTACACGAGAAAGATATGTATGATAATAAACTTTATCATTCCCTGAGGCAATGGATTTTGAATATTTCAAAATTCAAGGGCGTTAAAAGCAAATGTGACTAATAGAATAACCATCTAATACCCAAGTACAACAAGCAGCTTTAGGATTATAAATTAGTTGCCTAGTAACACTACACCCACAACTTTTTCGAGGAAATGAATTTCGAGTTAGTAAACATCTATATTTTTGAAAACTTTCAACTCCACAAACACATTTTTTGAAAATTTTGAACTCCACACACGCACACATAATGGTGTCAGGTGTGCTCCTAAATCCACAAGCGGACCTAGTGCATTAGTTATGGGTTAGTCCAACTCAATAGCTTTGGTTCAGACTATATATGTGTGAAAGAAATCCACTAAATTAGTATAAAAATTAGATCAAATCTTGGATCCGCCTGTGCCAACATCCTAAACAACCTGAATTAATATTCATACAAAAAGAAACTCAACAATCAAATAGTCATGGATCAAACCAGTAAGATAACCACAAATCCCGTGGCTAACTTCAACCATAACTAAAACATTAAAATCCAAATTACAGCAATTCTGATCCATCATCCATTAACTAAACTAGAACCTAGGGTTTTCGCCACGCACAGCACATAAATACTCAGATCAAAAAGCCAAAACAGATCAGCACAAAAAATAAAGCACAAAATAAAATAACACTTCCATCAGTAGATAAAATCAAAATTCTTTCGTACTTCGTTGAATTACTATTACAAAATAGCAAAAATAACATAAAATAAAAAATAACAGAAATCAGAAAAAAGTAAAGACTTGCCATGGTGAATCGAGAAGATCGAAAGGATCTGAGCAGAAGATACTTTTGTGTTTTTTTCTTTTTTGTGTAAAGAGAGAGGGTTGAGACTAAGAAGACTTGAGAGATATAACAAAGGGGAAATTGTCTGAGAATTTTCCGAATTTTCAACCCTTGGTATTCGGTGGAGGCCACCCACCCCCTACTTTTACCCCCACCCCATACTAAATATCATGATGGCGGTCATACTTTGAAGCTACAGATGGTCGGGCTAATAGTAAGATGACACGTATGTCGAATGCCAGAAATGCCCTTTAGAATCAGTTGCTTGTCCAAATTGTGTTCCTATTAGGCAGAATTAATGGTGTTCATGAAAAAACAAATTGAAAACCTAATCAAATCGACACAAAAAATCAACAATACTTTAGTTTGATTTGATTTTAGTTATGAATTTTAAAAATAGATTAAATTTAATTTGGATTTAGTTGTTATTGTTGTAGTAATAGATTTAGTTTGGTTTTAATTTTAAAAAAAATAGAAAAAATCAAAGCAAAAGAATATTTATTTAAAACTTTATTATTATACATATACATATGTCTATTTTAATATAAAGTTTTAAGAATTTTATGGTAGATATTTAATTGTTTGCATTTTTAGTTGGTAGTTTAGTTCTTTGCCATTATAGTAATTTAATTTTTTACCTTTATACTCTAGTTTGATGATAGTTTTATTTTGCTAAGTCCAAGAATCTATTTCATGTTAAAAATAAATTATCTTTAATTGAGTCCTTAAATTACTCATCAATATTTATTTCAATTGCATATTATCAATATATCTTGGTAAATGGTAAATTTTCTTAAAAAATAATTGGCTTGATAGCGTTGTATTAGAATATAGTCGGCGGAATATGTGCTTGGTAAATGTCTCATATTTATGAAGAAAATAACCAACAAAAAATCGAAATAACCGAAAAACTGACTAAAACTGGTATAAACCGAACCTATAAAAATCATCAAATAGGCTCAAAGGTAAAGGCACGGTAAATCCGGAATTTAGACATGCTTTTCAGACAAGAGATAAGATACAATTTCAGTATCCCAATTCTTTTCATAATCATAATGTGAGCCATTCAACGATCATATAGAATATACTGCATGATGGTAGGCTAGGAACTCGCCTTTTTTGCGATATTTCGCACACTAATTACTGCACGCATGTTTGAACCTAATTGCTAGTACTTTATACTTATTACACGCATCACATTATGTAGGATGTGATTTCAGGTTGAGAAGCAATTTTGGATTGCAAGTGGATGATGTAGAACTTTGAAGTATGAGCAAAAGCCCAAGGAATTAAATTGAAAATGAATTGAGGGTTTGCGGACTAAGTCTGGATATCAAAAAGTAAAGTAAAATTCGAAACACAAAAAATTGCAGTAATGCACCACGGGACGCAAAGCGCTAGTGCAATATTTCTGCAGAGTGAAAAAAATCAAGCCTCTAAACTTTTTCACTGATACAGCGCATGGTGCACAGTATGGCGTGTCACGCTTGTATAATTTCTTGCCCAACTATTTCTACTTCGGTTCAAAGAGGGTAGTTTGATCGGGGTTCGTTCTTACTTGATATAAATTCATCAAAAATATGTTTTTTATTGGAACTTTTGACCTAGGGAGTTATTGGAGCATTGGAAGCTTAAAGAAATAATATTACATCATCCTTCGACCAATTCAATACGAGGGTTTAATTTGTAACATTGGATTAATGTTTTCTATATTTCTTAACTATTTGTGATGACTTCCTCCATTGCTTTGGAGTAGTTTACCTTAGGGTTTGACATGATTTGATGACTTGATTGTTGCTCATGGATTTAACTCGTGTTTAATTTTTTGAATAGTTGGAGGAAATTTAATTTTGATTGCAATTTGATTCTCAATCTTGTTTAATCGAAAGAGAAACACTTTATTGAATATTATTATAACATATGCCTTAATTTATTATGATGATTCTTTAAAGTAATCAAAAGAGCTTTGTGATTTACCTTTTGAATTAAGATTGAGAAATATTTGTGAGAAGTTTCTCTTAGACCATTCCTACCAACAGATTCTTGCATATCCTCACCATATCTCACATTAGTTTTTTTTGAAAGGCGTAGGTTTAATCGAGAGAGGAATTTGAATTAGAAGAATAAGCTATAGAATCTTAAAAGTAAATTTAGATAGAGTTAAATCCAAGATACCAATCTTGCACCTATCATGTCATGACCTTTATTTCTCATATTGATAACAAGT
This sequence comes from Nicotiana obtusifolia, assembly GCA_002018475.1. Taxonomy (NCBI): domain Eukaryota; kingdom Viridiplantae; phylum Streptophyta; class Magnoliopsida; order Solanales; family Solanaceae; genus Nicotiana; species Nicotiana obtusifolia. Next base: position 3,551 of record MCJB01000845.1, on the reverse strand, counting down.
CAATTTGCTACTCTCTAATTCTTTGTGATCAATTGTTGACTGCTTTAAATTTAGTTAGTTAGTTGTAGTTCATAACTATTCTAAATCAAAGAGTCGATAATCCTGAATAGCATTTAAGTCATGAATTACTAGAGCATTGTTTCATTCAATCTCTGTGGAAATGATACATAAATTATACTATCTTTGACTAACGAGCTTCAGTTTTTACATGCTGATTTTGCGCTCGTCACTGCATTAGTCTAAGGTGCAAATGAATGCTCATGATCCTGTATCAATATATATATGAGTCACTTCATGAGTCTAGGCTACTACAACTAATGCAGTATGGCTTAATTGCCCAAACAATTAGGATTGTTAACCCGGCCTATCAATTCTTATTTCTTATCCGTAGATTTCTTTTACTATATGTTGATCATTTCGTTTTGATTATTCTATCACCCTATCACCTTATCATCTTATTTTGTTGTTGTTACTACTTGCTGTGTTTGCTTCTTTTACTTTTATCTTAAGCCAAGAGATCTACCGGAAACAACCTCTCTACCTTCACAAGTTAGGGATACGGTCTGCATGCGCTCTAGCCCTCTGAGACTCCACTTTTTGAAATTACATTGAGTTTTTTGTTGTTGTTATTTTGTTTGATAAAATAATTATATGAATAAATATTTTTTATCATTTTTATGCTTATATGGTGATAATTGAGTTGATATGGCCAAAGTGCGTGTCAATCAAGTTAATAAAGCGTATGAATACAAAAAACAATTAAAAATGAGAAAAAAATATAAAATCATAAAAAGAAAAGAATTAAAAAAGATAAATATTACTTCCTAACCCTAGCCCTCCCTTTTTCCTTTCCCTTTCCCTCCTCTCCTCCGTTTTGAGTTTTCGTTCTTTCATACTCGCCCACCCAATTCCCGTCCACCAAACTCCTCGTTTCTTCTCTCGTGTTTAACCTAAAATTTACTTAAAGTATTAAATCAAATTTACAAAAGTAAAATCACAAACAAACGAATTAATCTAATTTCTACGAATAAAAGGATAGGAAGCTGGACAACATTAAAGCAGAATAGGGAAAATGATGATAAAGAGAAAGGAAAGAGAATTTTTATGATAAGCTTCTAGAATATTGCCCAATGCTAGCTTGGGACGATAATTTTTGTATAGTAATTATGAGTGTACGTAATTCCCCATGGGATATAAAGTGGGAGAAGAGGAGTTTATATAGTATTGACTTATGTAATTGTCCCCTAAGGTTGCACATTTTTATTATCACCCTCATTAATCTATTTTAATTGGTACGCTTAAAAGATTTGTAACTGCTCTAAAGTTAATGATTTATCCCAAATATCTTAAGATCTGCTGATTTACCTTATCTGTGCATGAGAGGATTTTCGAATAGTTATTTTGTGATGCGTTATTACGAGTTCGGTACAGATGATCTCGGTATAAACAATTTCGGTGCAAATACTTTTGGGTGTATTTTTGAATTGACATTCTAGTTTGACACTCCCAGATGGTTCTATCTAACGTGCGACTAATTAGGTATCATTTTCCACGTATAGATGATTACGGTGTTCATGTGGTAAGTTTATTTTTTACCAATATAATTTCTCCTTCAGAAATCACCACATCTTCAGGCCATCAACATCTTTCTATAATCCTTCTATCTATCAAAATAAGATTTTTTTTTTCCATAAAAGTACACCATTAATAAAAAAAATTAAATAAATAACCACCATTTCCAACTTTGACCACTAAACCACCATCAATTTCAAATCACCGAAATCTTTACTTATAACAGCAAAAATCGGAGAGCCGCACCATAAAAATTTGAAAATAGTTATCCTCAAATTTCACCAGCAAAGATAGAACATTTGGACATAAACACTCTACATGTGACTACCTCTCTCCGTCTATCTCTTTAAAATGACACCAAAAATATTACAAATACCTTTCAGACCTCTGAAGTCGAATCAACTAAAAAGTAAAATTATTCTACATGAGCCGTTTCTCCCATCAATTGCACAAGAAATATTTTTATGTTTTGGTGTTGGCATTGATGACTTGCTAAGGCCACAAAATTTTTAAAATGAGAATTTTTTTTATAAAATCGCAAAAGAAAAAGATAAAATAGTAACTTTCTAACCCCCAACCCCTTCCTTTTTCTTTTCCCTTCCCCTCCTCTCCTCCTTTTTGAGTTTTTGTTCTTTCATACTCGTACACGGTATTCCTGTCCACCAAACCTCCCCTTTCCTTTATGTCCTCCTCCCTCTCCCCATTCATGTTTAACCTAAAATTTGCTTAATATGTCAAATCAATTAAATTTATAAAAGTAAAGCCACAATCAATCGACTTAATCTAATTTCTATAAATAAAAGCATAGTAATATGGGCAATATTAAATCAGAAGGAGAAAAATGATTATAAAAGGAAAGAAAAAGAGTTATTATTGATAAGCTTCTTGAATATTGTCCAATGCTAGCTTAAACGATAGTTTTTATATAGTAACAATGAGTGTAGGTAATTCTTGATGGGATACAAAGTGGAAGAAGAGAGGTTTATATAATATTGACTAATGTAATCGTCCCCTAAGATTGTGCCTTTCCCGTATCACCCTCATTAATATGTTCGATTGTTATGCTTGAAGGATTTGTAACTGCTCCAGAGTTAATATTGTATCCTGAATATCCTGAGATCTACTGATTTGCCTTATCCGTACATGAAAGGTGTTTCGGACTATCATTTTGTGGTGGCGTTATTACTATCTCAATACAGACAATCTCGGTACAAACAATCTCGATACAAACTCTCTCAAGCATATTTTTGAACTGATCATCCGGTTTGACGCTCATTGATGGTCCTATCTAACCTGTGGCTGATTAGACATCATTTTTCAAATATCGATCATTACGTTGTTCATGTGGTGAGTTTATTTTTTATCAATACAATTTGATCCTTCAAAAATCACCACGTATCCATGACATCAGAAGCTTTCTAGAATCCCTTGGATAAAAAATTATTTTAAAAATCTACCATTAGTGAAAAATAAATAAACAACCTTCATTTCCAACTTTGACCACTAAATCACCTTCAATTTTAGATCACCGAAATTTTCACTTCTAATGGCAAAAATCAACGAGCACCACCATAAAAATTAGATTATGACTATCCTCAAACTTCAGCGAAAAAAGAGAATATCTTGCTAGAAATACTCTACATGCGGCAACCTCTCTCTGTCCACTCTCTGAAATGACACTAAAAATACTATAGACACATCTTAGACCCCTGAAATCGAATCAATTAAAAAGTAGAGATGTACTACATCGATCGTTTCTCCAACCAACCGCACCAGAAATATTCGCTCTTTTTTGTATTGGAGTTGATGATCCCAACTAAGGCTGGCTACAGGTCCGGTCCGGTCACGGACCGGATTTTTTTTCCGGTCCGGTCCGGTCCGGTACCATTACTGTGCCCAAAACCGGACCTAACCGGTCCCAATCGGTCCGGCCTTACCGGCTAAAAACCATTGGACCGGCTCGTGACCGGTACCGGTGG
>MCJB01000844.1:0-13838 GCA_002018475.1 Nicotiana obtusifolia | reverse complement strand
AACCTGCTAACTACTCCAACTGCAAAGGTAATATCCGGCCTGGTCAATGTTAGGTATATTAGACTTTCGACAAGTTGGCGGTACATTTTTCCATCTTCCAAGTCTTTGCCGTCTACGGAACATAACTTCAGATTAGGCTCCATTGGTGTAGAAGACGACTTACAACTCATCATCCCGTACTTTTGGAGTAGATCCCTTGCATATTTTTGTTGTCCAAGAAATAATCCATCATTTCTCTTTTCAACTTCAAGACCAAAGAAGTGATTTAGTTCACCTAATTCTTTCATTTGAAATCGCACCTTCAAGTTTGCTTTGCTCCTGTGAATTTCATCAATATCATCCCCTGTGATGATCAAGTCATCCACGTAGACTAGTATGATGGATAGTTTTCCTTCACGAGCTTTTACAAATAGGCTTGAGTCTGCTAGTGCCACTTGATATCCACTTCGAACTAAGAACTCATCAATTTTCCCATACCATGCTCGAGGAGCTTGCTTCAAACCATAAAGTGCCTTCCTTAGCTTGCAGACATAATGCGAAGTATTTTTGTTCACAAAGCCTTGTGGTTGATCCATGTATATCTACCGGTCCAACTCCCCATGAAGGAATGCATTCTTCACATCCATCTGCCAAAGAGTCCAAGACTTACTAGCTGTCAGAGCTAGTAATACACGAACTGTAGTAAGTTTTGTCACAGGGCTAAATGTCTCGTCATAGTCTAGCCCATACTCTTGAGAGAATCCCCGAGCTACCAGTCGAGCCTTGTACCGATCAATAGATCTCTCAGGTCGTCTTTTTAGTTTATAAACCCATTTGCATGATATGGGTTTTACATCCTTAGGCTTTTCCACTAAGTCCCAAGTCTGATTTTGCTTTAGGGCGAAAATTTCCTCCTCCATTGCCTTTCTCCATTCATTGCTCTTCGAAGCTTCTTTGAAGGTAGTAGGTTCATTGACATTTTCGACCTCGGCAAGTGCAACATTTATATATTTAGGATTTGGAAATTTTTGTCGCGTAGACCTTCTCACTTGAAGTTGCTCGACTTCATGGGATTCTTCTTGAAACTCCTCGGGGGTTTCATGAACTCCAGTTTACCATGGACTCTTTTGCTTTCCTTTTGGGGATGTCTCTTCTGCAGTCGACTCAAGTTCTGCACGTCCGCCTTCATCATCTTGTTTGTTGATTTCTTGTCCTTCTTCTTCGAGTTTATGGTGCAACTTTTGCTCCAGTTCTCTTGAATCTGGTAGTGTGGCTTCATGATACCACCATGATGATGCTTCATCAAATACCACATTTCTGGACACATGTGTTTTGTTTGTTGTTGGATCACAACATCTCCATCCTTTTCTTTGCTCATCGTAGCCGACAAAGATGCACCTAATTGCTTTCTTATCAAACTTACTACGGAGATGGTCTGGCACGAACACATAGCACACGCATCCAAATACTCTGAAGTGACTTACATTGGGTAGCATCTTCTTCAGCTTCTCGAACGGTGAGATAAATCCTAATCTTGCTTGCGGCAGCCGGTTGGTGATATGAGCAACGGTCTTCATGCATTCTGCCCAAAACCTTGCTGGTACATTCATACTGTGGAACATACTTCTGCATATCTCTGCCAGATGTTTATTCTTCCGTTCTGCTACTCCATTCTGCTGTGGGGTGTTTGGACACGTCAATTGCCGCCTTATCTTATGCTCTTTGAGGTAATTGTTGAACTCGTGTGACGTGTACTCTCCCCCATTATCAGTACGAAGACATCTGATTTTCTTTCCAATATCATCCTCCACCGTATGTTGGAACTCCTTAAACTTTTCAAATACTTCAGACTTCTCCTTCAAGAAATATACCCACACATACCTGGAGAAGTCATCGATGAATGTTACCATATATCGGTAACCGCTGATGGAAGGCTGCTTGATTGGACCAAGTACGTCTGAGTGTACCAGCTCCAATGGCTTCTTGGCTTGATATTTGGATTCTTGATAGGGCAGCTGATGTGCTTTCCCTTACTGGCATCCAGCACAAACAGTGTCTCCTATGATCTCGAGTTTGGGGAGACCTTTTAACTTAGACTGCTGCATCATGATCTTCAATTTACTATAACTCACGTGCCCAAGACGTGCATGCCATAGGTCAGCAGTCTCATTACTCCGAGTCTTGTCTACGTAGGCTGTTTCTGCTGACATCACATAGATAGACTCTACTCTTTTACCTTGCATCATTGGTGGACTTGTAACTTTTAGGTTTCGGTATATCTTCACATCGTCCGGCCCGAACACGACGTAGTTGCCCGAAGATGTTAGTTGCGATACAGACAAAAGATTCTTCTTCATACCTGGAACGTGGTAGACATTCTGAAGTTGTATTTGTCTTGAGCTAGAACGAGGCACGAACAATGTCTTGCCAATGTGAGTTATATGCATTCTTGAATTATTTGCGGTCACCACTACTCGTCCGCCTTTATATTCGCTTTTGTCCGACAACTTCTTCTCGTCACCGGTCATATGATTGGAGCACCTAGAATCAACAATCCAATCATGTTCATAATCGACCAACTTTTCACTTACAGTTGCAAGTGCTAATTCAGTTGTTGTCTCGACAGAGTGCTTGGCGCATGAGTCTTCTTGTATCATGCTTTCATCAACCGCGTAAGAGGTCTCCAAATCCAAAACTTCTTCCTTGTATTCCTTATTTTGGATATGGGTGGCTACCTTACCTTCAGCTTTCTTGTACCAGTAATCTCGAGCGTAGTGTCCCTTCTCTCCACAGGTGTAGCACTTGCCATCTTGTCGATTGTTAACGCGTTGGTTTGCACGCTTGTCGGGTCGTCGGCTTCGTTCTCCCCCTGGTTGAGAGCTTCTCTCTTCATCATGTCTTTGGTAACCTTGCCTGTTGAATGGTTTACTGCCTCTTCGACCTCGAGCGTTATATGTTTGCCCTTTATTAAAGAGCGCACTTTCTTCACCCTTTATATTAAGACTTCATAATGGCTTCTCCAAGTCTTCTTCGTTGGCCAATAAATTTTCCAACTATGATAAAGTTGGTTCGATGGCCCATCCACGTGTGGCTGTGATGATCCCTTTATATTCCGGCTTTAGGCCATGAATGATAATTCTCTTCATTCTTGCTTCCTTGATAGCATTTTCAGGATCCAACTTCGATATCTCATCACACAAAGAATTAACCTTTGTGAAATATTGGTTGATGGACATATCCCGTTGCGACATCGACAAAAGCTCATTTTCAAGCCTTTGTAATCTCGCATCATTTTTCTTTGTAAATATTGTTGCCAACATGTCCCAAGCTTCTTTGGGAGTTTTGGCGTTCTTGATTCGCTGCAAGAACTCATCATCCACCGAGACCGTGAGAGCATACATAGCCTTTCCAGCCTTGACATTCCAGCTTTTTGCTGCTTCAACATCTTTTGGTGCCTCAGCATCTGAGCCACCAACGATTTCCCATAGCTCCTGACCGATGAAATAATATTTCATCCTTGTGCTCCATGAACCATAGTTGCTAGCATTGAGCTTCTCAACGCTATTGAGGGAACTTGAAAAATCCGCCATAGACTCGAGCTAGTGAGTTGGACCTTTTCTTGAATTACGGCCGCTCTTGATCAACCTGGCTCTGATACCAATTGTTGAACACAATCGGTTGCTCACAACTTGAGAGTTTTATTATTGAAAACTCAAGAACAACTTTGATCTTACAAATATTTTTCTCACAATTTTTTCCTTACTCACACTTAGCAACTTATTTGTTGCTACACTCTTATTTTTGCTCTCACTCTCCTATTTTTCTCACTTTGTTTTCTTTATTTTTTGCTTGGATGGTTTGGCAAATGAATTATCTCCTATTTATACTAGTTTCCTAGGGACTAACTAGCTAATAAAATTTATTATACAAGTCCCTCTATATTTATAAATTAGTCCCTAACCTAGAATTTTCTTCCAACTACCTAGTTCAAGAATTTATCTAGATAAATCTTCTCTAGATTTTTTTATCTTTACATTATGTAGAAGACTTCTTACTCTAGATTTCTCTCTCAAAAAATCTTCAAATAAAGTTGGTAATGCTTAAATAATTTAACAGAAACTTTTTTGGAATCATCTTGCCCGATCAAGCATGTCGTAACCATCACAAGAATGCCTCCTGCAGCAGATGCTCGGGAGTCAATAATTTTGACTTCCACCTTGCAATCCTTAAAGTAAGAGTACTTGATAAATTCATCTATACCTTCAAGTGTTGTCACAGTTATTAGTTCACCATCCGGCTGAGGCCAACTTAGGACACTTGAATCCTTGTAAAATTTATGTGATTTGTCGATAAGCTTATGTAGAATGCGCTAATATTGATCCACAAAAGCACACAACTGATTGAAGATTCTTCAATGCCACAAATTTATTGTCATTCAAGGTATAGAATCCTAAATCCTTTCTCCCGTAGAGCAAGAAAAAAAGTCTAGGAGAAAGTTTTCTCGAATTGTCTTGCCCGATCAAGCATACCGTAATCACGACAAGAACGCCTCCTGTAGTAGATACTTGGGAGTCAATAGGTTTGACTACCACCTTGCAATTCTTGAAGTTTGAGTACTTGATAATTTCATCTATGCCTTCAGTTGTTATCGCAGTTTTCTTACCATCAAGTTGAAGCCAACTTAGCACACTGAATCCTTTTAAAAATATTTGGGATTGGTCAATAAGCTGATGTAGAATGCGATTACATTGATCCACGAAAACAAGTGCAACAAGTATCAACAGTATTCAGATGTTTGAGTTGCCAGTAATGCACTTATGAAGAGTGAATATTGAAAAACTAAAGAAATGATATTATTGGGTTTTGGATGGAGAGATTAGAAGATCGAACATTAAAAATAATAAAAAATGTTTAATTGCTATATGCGCACGCGTGCTGCACGTAGAGACAATAAGAATAATGGCTCAATAGTGATCCAATCAATTGTAGTTATTTAGTGATACGTTAATTTAACCCTTATGTTGTTGGCGATGCTTTTCGTGCAAGTCTTAGAGCAAGCCATTGGCTTGAGTTTTTTCTGGTGCTGCTGGGAGATCAAAATTTGCAACAAACATTACAATCATGTAGGGGACATTGGTTGGCGGTGAGGACCTACCCTGCTTCATCATTGAAGCATAGATAATTTTAGGAGCGTAGGATAGAGGTTGTCTCACCAACTAGTTGTTCTTCTTCATTCGAAGGGTTGAAGCTTTTCTGCCAACTTCATCATTAGTTGTGACCTTAGTCTATTATTTATCGTCAGACATCTCTTTGACATTTTGTTCAGCTTTGCTTTGAGTAGCTAGTTCCAAAGAAGCAACTGAAGCATCTTCATTATCCTTATCAGTGACAGCTGATGAAGATTCTTCAATGCCAACAAATCAAAAAATGTCATTCAAGACATAGTATCCTTCTCGATCTTGTGGAGCAAGAAAAAGAGTCTGAGAATTTTCTCGAATAATCTTGCCCAATCTAGTGTGTTGTAACCACCACAAGAACGCCTCCAGCAGTATATACTTCGAAGTGAATAGTAATGAATTCCACTTTGCAATCATTGAAGTGAGAGGACTTGATACAACAATAACAACAAATCCAGTATAATTTCATAAATGGGGTCTGGGGAGGGTAGTGTGTATGCAAACCGTACCCCTACCTGAAAGGTTGAGAGGTTGTTTTCGATAGACCTTCGACTCTAGAAAAGATAAAAATAAAGCAGTAGCACAAGTATTAACAACAAAAAGATAACAAGAAAAAAAAGCAAAAGGGATGACACGTAAGACTAGAAATCTAACAATAATATAGCACCAGACTAACAGTAATACTACTGGTATGTAAAAGAAAAACTCTCGACTATCTACTAGTTTTCTACCTTAATTCTCGACCTCCACACCTTCATATCAAGCATGTCCTCGGTAAGCTGAAGCGACGTCATATCTTGCCTAATTACCTCTTCCCAATTCTTTTTTGCCTACCTCTGCCTCTCCTCAAACACACCCAGGCCAACCTATCGCACCGCCTTACCGGGGAATTTGCGGTTCTCCTTTTCATATGCCCAAAGCATCTAAGTCTCGCTTCTCGTATCTTGTCCTCCACCTGGCCACTCCTACCCAAGCTCGAATATTTTTATTCCTAATCTTATTCATCCTATATGGAATGAAGATATTCGGGCCTGGGTAGAAGTGATAACTTCATCTATTCTTTCAATTGTTCTCACGATTGACCATTAGGGTGAGGCCAACTCAGGACATCGTGAATCCTTGTAAAATCTAGGACCGGTAAATAAGCTGATCTAGATGAGATAATATTGTTCCACAAAAGCACGTGCAACAGTATCAACAGAGTGTTCAAATGTTTTTTTTTCCATTTTTTGCACTTATGAAACTTAATATTGAAAAATTAAAGAAGTGACGTTATTAGGTTTTGGATGGAGAGATTAGAAAATTATACTCCTAGGACTAGACATTTAGAACATGGACAATATAAGATGAGGGCTCAACATCAGATAAACAATGAATTTGGATAGGCTTGTCTATGATATTATGGTAAAAAAATGGACCTTGGGGCTAATTCAACCCCAAAAGTTAGCTATGAAGATTGTTCAGGACCATATAAAAAGATCTCCCAACCCTGAAGAGACCTATGTGGGACTCTAAATCCCCTCAAGGTCCAGAATTGATTTTATTTGCAGCCTAGGCTCTAATCGAAGTGCTAAATATAATAAGATTTTCCTTGTAAATACAGAAAAATCACTTTTTACATTGTATATTTAGTCAATCTCTGTAATTATGTGAATACGAGAATTATAGGAACGTGTAATCCCACAATTTCAAATTATATGACGCTCTTTCGGTGCTGGGATATTCCAAAATGTCTGAGTGCATTCAATTAATTATCTTATTCTATATAACACTTAAATAGAAAAATATAATAAAATTCGTAAGTTTTAGATTTTGATGTGATGTTTTTTATAGGAAGCTAACTTTTCAACCATTTGTTTAATATCTTCTACAGTTCTACCTCAACTAATACAGCTACAAGTCAAATTAAATTTTGAACTTGATATTGAGTCAAACATCGTCACGTAAAATAGACCGAAAGGAGTATATGATTTCTTCTTTAATAAATATTTGTATACCATTTTAATCTCCAATTGATTGACTGAATAATCAAGAAATTTATCAAGATCTCTGTCTCTCAGATTGTAAGATTTGGTGAATAGTGTCTGCGATTTTAACATTGCATGACAATGTTGTTTCTAGTCTTTCTTTGCTCCTTCATATATTTTCCATCTTTTTGACCTGGAAATTTCACCCAGAAATTATTGGATTGTTTTTATTTTAATTGCATGACAAGAGTTAGCATAGTTATCTTACTCTTGAATTTCCGAGTTGGATCCTTAATATTCAATTCTGGTACATTTTTTGTTTATTTGTTGTTGCTACTCCGGTAAGGAACTTCTTGATTGCTGCCTGAAATGTTCGATGGATCAAATGAGGGTGGACAAGTGTAAAGGAGAAGTCTTCTTGCTAAAATATCTTAACGTAGTGGATTCTCTGAAACAGTGTAATAACCTTGGACGGAGTGTTACCAGAGGTAATTGATAAATTTATTCCACTGAATTGACCCTTTGGTACAGATCATGCACATGCATTGCACGTAATGTTTGATTTTTTTCATGTGGAATTATTCGTACATCAGCTGATATACTGTCTCTTAGAATTTTGTTTTTTCCTGTTCCAGAAAAATTCTCATTGAAGTCACGCCTTTTTGATGTTAATTAAATGACATGATAAAAAACATATCTAGTTCTAACAAATAATGCTTCATTACCACAGCGCACACACCTTGCACACTAGCAATGAAAAATAATGGCTTAGTGGTGACTTTTATCAGAGAAATGCACTCCTCTTACTTCAGAAGCTGATCGATTCATTTGACCCGTATGTTGTAGGCAACTTCTATCGTATAAGATATGCTTTATCCCATGGATTTCAGACTTTAAGAAAGATCCTCACCCTACCAGAAGAAAAAGGGTGTGGTGGACTAAAAGAGTTCTTTGTCAATACCCTTGAACTCAATTCCGGTGGACGACGACCGGATGTTGATGTGCGTGCCATGTTATGTTGTGCTAGATCTAAAGTCCTTAGTTTAAATGGGGAGTACAATAGTCATATCAACTATCTCAGGCACTACAAATGTTCTCAGAAGTTTGGTTTAAATGTTATTTTGCATTTTTAGGTCTCAAATATCTTCTCAGTCCCAGGGCAACATGCAAAAGACGTCGTACAGTGGAAATTTCCATTAGCCAGGAACAATTAGTTGTATCTCAACCTCCCCCTGCTATCCAAATAGCCCTCACTTATTTGGTTCTGCTTTCAGTGCAAATGAACCATCAGCGTTTCGAGGAATGGAGTTATACAATCCTTTTGGGAGCACTATAAAGGACTCGAGGCCAAGAGGAAGAGGTATCCCTTCCCAGTTTTAATGGTGAGCTGGATCTGCAGCAGATGTACCATTGTTTCCCTAAATTGGTAGTTGAGGAAAATTTACCAAACGTTTGTAGGGATTCCCATGACATGCATATAAAAAAGGATATGAGCGAGAAAAGTGGTATACATGGTATTGAGATAGATAGTAAGGAAAAGGTGAAACTGCAAGGAGAAGGTATTCGCCATACAGAGATTGGAGAAACTAGCGCACTGCTAAAAATCCGGAAAAGAGCGATCACGAAAAGCGATCAAAGTTGGTCGCTTATTGGCCAAAAAGCGACCAAAAAGCGACCAAACAGGCCTGGTCGATATTAAGTTGGTCCTTTTACCTTAGAGACCAAAGTTGGTCGCTAATTAGCTTAGAGACCAAAGTTGGTCGCTAATTAGCGACCAACTTTGGTCTCTAAGGTAAAAGGACCAAATATTCCGGGTAAAGAAAATAGCGACCAACTTTGATCGCTAATATTGGCGGCCAAAGTTGGTCTCCAAATGTAAATTACGTTATTTATTTATTTATTTATTATAATCTGAAAAATGGCGACCAACGTTGGTCGCTATATAATTAATTTTCTTGATTTTTTTTAAATTAAGCGACCAAAGTTGGTCGCTATATAATTAATTTTCTTGATTTTTTTTAAATTAAGCAACCAAAGTTGGTCGCTATTTGCAAGAACTAATTTTTTTTAATTATAAGCGACCAACTTTGGTCGCTATATTTGCAGAAATTATTTTTTTTAAATTGAATGGCGACCAAAGTTGGTCGCTTTTGATAAATCTGGGTTAAATAGCGACCAAAGTTGGTCGCTATTTCCCAGAAAATTATTTTTTTTAAAGAGAAAAGCGACCAACTAGCGACCAACGTTGGTCGCTTTTCTTGGTACATTTTTGGCAGAAACTGCCTGTTTTGGCAGCTACATCACCTGCCAGCTTACCAAATTCCTAAACAGGCATTTTATGCCATAAACAATAACAACAACAACAATAATAAACAACAACAATAAACAACAACAACAACAACAATAAACAACAATAACAACATTAAAAGTAACAAACTATAAAGTTCAATAGAACTTATACATTAAGCTAACCAAAATAAGTTAACTGTTATTACAAGTCAAAGATTATTTTGTACATCATTATCGTCATCGTCTGATGAAGTTTCATCACGAAGACGGTATGGAGAAGGGTGTGGTTGTCTAGGACGGGAGGAATGATAACGGGGAGGACGGGAGGAACTAGAACGGGGAAGGCGAGCCTCTGGCGATGACTCACGAGACCGGGGAATCGGAAAACTGCCAGAAGCCAGGAGAGATTTGAGCTGCTCTTGTATGCCAATGTACTGAGCATCTCTAATCCTTTCTCTTTCCTTTGCGGCTTCTAGCTCGGCTATGAGCTTTGCCACAGTCTCCCGCATAGAGGAGAGGCTCTCCCTATCAAGTTGCTCGGCTTGCGCAGAAGTCCCTATTCCTTGCATTCCACACTTATAGCGATGGAATTTCTTAGTAAGAAGCCCATATACCTTCCCCCATTTTGGACCGCCAGCAACCTGCGTCCATAGTCTTTCAGCATCCTCGTCTGACAAACCTATTCCTCTGCTTAACAAATTATTTGCATTTGCCAATTGTCCTACATAATTTCAAGTTAGCCAAGAACATTAAAATAAAACAGAAAATTACATCAAACATATAATATTACCTCTCAAAGGGATACATCCATCTGCATTGAACAGGCCCTCCAAGTCGTGCCTCGTGTACAAGGTGGATTGGAAGGTGTTCCATCACATAAAAAAGCCCACATGGAAATATCTTTTCCATCTTAGAAGAAGTGACACGAATGTTCTGATCCATCCGGAGTAGGTTTTCTTCCCTTAATGTGAAAGAACACAAGTCTTTGAAAAACAAACTAATCTCTGTGATGGGTTTCCAGATTCTTTCAGGCAAACCACAAAATGCAATAGGCATTAAGGTCTCCATGAAAACATGACATTCATGACTTTTCAAATGGCTCAACTTCCCTACCTCCATATCAACTTTTCTCCCAAAATTTGACGCATAACCCTCAGGCATCTTCAATTTCGTTACCCAATCACAAATTTGCCGTCTTTCCTCCAAAGTGAATGTGTAACTTGCTTTGGGTTTGAACACCTTACCATTGTTTGCTTTCTGCAAGTATAATTCAGGCCGCCTGCAATATTCTTGTAAGTCCATTCTAGCTTTTGCGTTATCCGTTGTCTTACCTTTAACATCCATCATTGTGTTGAACAAATTATCAAAATAGTTCTCAATATGCATGACATCAAGGTTGTGACGGAGAATCTTATCCTTCCAATAAGACAAATCCCAAAATATACTCCTTTCACCCAATTATGAGTAACACCGTATCCGGGGAATCTATAAGGTGGAGCTTCAGTAACTTTACTGAAGTTCTGGACCCTCTCCCAAATTTTCTCACCTGAAAGTATCAGAGGTGGAAAATCACATTCCATTTTATTCTTTTTGAATGCATTTTTCATCCTTCTAAACTCATGATCAGGAGGCAAGAACTGACGATGACAATCAAACCATGATTTCTTTCGGCCATATTTCAAAGTGAACGCTTTACTATTTTCCATGCAGTAAGGACAAGCTAGCTTCCCAGCAGTCATCCACCCAGACAACATTCCATACGCGGGAAAATCGTTAATTGTCCACATTAAATTAGCACGCAAATTGAAATTCTGCTTGGTTGATATGTCATATATTTCAACACCATCGTACCACAATTGTTTTAGCTCATCAATCAAAGGTTGCAAATATACATCAATCAAGCTTTTCGGATTACGTGGACCGGGGATAATACAATTCAAGATATATATATGGACTAGTCATGCACAACTCTGGTGGTAGATTATAAGGTGTAAGAAAGACAGGCCAACATGAATAAGGTGTCGCAGATACAGAAAAAGGCGTGAAGCCATCCGCACATAGACCTAACTGAATGTTCCTTGGTTCACTAGCAAAATCTGGATATGTCCTATCAAAGTGCTTCCAAGCTTCTCTATCTGAAGGATGACACATAACACCGGGTGGTTTTCTATTTTCAAAGTGCCATCTCATATGAGGAGCAGAACTCATCGACGCATATAACCTCTTTAACCTAGGTATAGGAGGTAAATAATGCATTGACTTGATAGCGACCCTCTTCCCGCTGGAAAGCCTCTTGAAACGAGGTTTTTCGAAAAATTTACAACTGTCCAAAGCTGCATCATCTTTATAATATAACATGCAACCATCTTTACAACAATCAATTCTCATTGACGAAAGTCCTAACTTAGAAACTAATCTCTTTGCCTTATAGAAATCAACAGGTAATTCGATATCACGGTCAACTAGTTCACGCATAAGGTCAATGAAAGAGTCCATGGCTCCTTGAGAAATATTTCAATCAGATTTCGTACTTAGTAATCTAACTGCAACAGACAACTCAGAGTGCGGACTTCCATTACGTAGTGGACGACTAGCTTCCTCTAATTGTTCATAAAAACGTTTTGCCTCATCATTAGGAGTTTGTTCAATATTTTCATTGGAATCACCCCCTAAGTGCATCGCAAAAGCATCCGCAACCATATGATGAATTCCAGAATCACTATTTGTATTCTCCACCGACCTACTACTTTCACCCACAACCATGTTATGAAATATCCCATGGCTACCATCGATCTCTCTATGATTAGTCCACAAAAAGTAATTTTCTATAAACCCCCTTCTATAAAGATGATGCTTAACTTCATCTGGTTTTCCAAACTTCATACAGTTGCAACTAACACAAGGGCACCTAATTACTCCTTCAATTAGGTATGGTGGAAGTGACATTGCATGTCTAATAAAGTCATCCACCCCTTCTACAAAATCCTCCTCAATCCCCGTCGATTAGGATAATTCCTATTGTACATCCAAGTACGATGTTCCATCTATACAAATAAAATAAGAAGAAATTAATTTAGTTAATTCATATCCTAATGTTTTTCTAGTTAATTAATTTCATATCCTAAAATTTCAATTTCCAAACTAAAAGTTCAATTCATATCTTAAACGTTCAATTTATAAACTAAAAGTTCAATTCATAAACAAAAAGTTCAATTCATATCCAAAAAGTTCAATTCATACACTAAAATTTTAATTCATATCCAAAAGGTTAAATCATAAACTAAAAGTCCACTTCACATCCTAAAATTTCAATTTACAAACTAAAAGTTCAATTTATAAACTAAAAGTTCAATTCATATCTTAAAAGTTCAATTTATAAACTAAAAGTTCAATTCATAAACTAAAAGTTCAATTCATATCCTAAAAGTATTCATACAATAAAATTTCAATTCATATCCAAAACGTTCAATTCATAAACTAAAAGTCCAATTCATATCCTAAAATTTTAAATTTACAAACTAAAAGCTCAATTTATAAACTAAAAGTTCAATTCATATCTTAAAAGTTCAATTTATAAACTAAAAGTTCAATTCATAAACTAAAATTCAAAGGTTCAATTCATAAACTAAAAGTCCAATTCATATTCTAAAATACTCAATTTATAAACTAAAAATTCAATTCATATCCTAAAATTTCAATTTATAAACTAAAAGTTCAATTCTTATCCAAAAAGTTCAATTCATAAATTAATAGTTCAAATTATATCCTAAAATTACAATTTGTAAACTACAAGTTCAATTCATAAACTAAAATTCCAATACATAAACTAAAAGTCCAATTCATATCCTAAAAGTCCAATTCATATCCTAAAAGTTCAATTCATATCCTAAAATTTCAATTTGTAAACTAAAAGTCAAGTCCAATTCATAAACTAAAAGTCCAATTCATATCCTAAAGGTTCAATTCATAAAATTTCAAGACAACACAAAGTATAATTCAAATATAACTAAACTAAATTCAACACTAATTAAACTAATTAGTTAATAAAATTAATTAACAAAACTAATTTAAACAAGACCTAAACCCTAATCCTCAATAAAATACAATGTTCAAAGAATTGAAACACTAATTGAAACAATAAACTATAATACATCAAATATTGTAACACACACACTAGAAATAACAAAGAGAAGGTTATAATTCTAACCTTGATTTTTTTTAGGTGGAGAAGGAGAGAGAGAGGGGCGGCAGCGGGCGGCGACGGCGAGCAGTGGTGGCGCAGGGTGGGGGATGGGATTAGGGTGACTGAAATAGAGAAGGGGAGGGAAAGAGAGAGATGGGAAATTTTGGGGAAATAAGAGAAATGGGGGAAACCCCGATTTTGTTTCTGAAATTCAGAAAAGCGACCAAAAATAGCGACCAACGT